>JAJOOH010017908.1:0-23787 GCA_029582605.1 Solanum gracilifrons
CAGTTAAACTATCTTCTAGTTTTACCATTTTTTTTTCTAACATTAAACTTAGATTGTCACCTATTTTCTTATATCTTCTTCCTAGATTAGAAAATATTATCTTTATTTTTAATCTGTCATAATTTTCATATGTTTTTTCATCTATTGTGTATTCTTATTTATTCATTTATAAGTTGTGTTGTAGTGTATATTCTTGGCTTTCTATTTGTATTTGTAGATATAAAATAATTTTCCTCTGTGCTATTATAGATTTTTTACAAATTTCTGCAAATATATTTTATTAAGTCTATTTTGCCTATGTCTTAATTCTTGTCTTTTTGCTATAATTATTTCGTTAAGTTTTTGTCTATATTCTTCATTTTCGTTATTCATTGTTGCTTTAAATATTGAATATATTTATATTCTATTTTAGATATATTATCTATTATTTGATCTAATTATGTGAGAAATCCTTTCACAACAATTAACCATAACAACAACATATATGCTTCATTCTCAAAGCCATTTACATAATATCTCATCAATTTCATAAGAACATGCATAATTCCATAAATTACCTTTCATATTTCAAAACCCACTTTCAATCATCAATATCTAGAAAACATGGATTAAGCATGGGTTCATCTTAAAATCATGGAATATAACTCAATTCATGCATAATAATTCATAAACCAATCAAATAAATTAATATTGAAAGGAACCCATGACATAGAAGAAAAGCCGTAACTCAATTGGGGATTTTTAACTTTGTAAATTGGGGAATATAGGAACTCCGTGGAGGAAAGGGCTCCATGGATGAAAAGTATCACACCTCAATGCCAAAAGCTTTCCTTCAATGGAGGAATTGGAGACTTGACTTGAAACCCTAGGTTGACTCCTTCTTCTTCAAGCTTTCTAGAGAGAAATATTTTGGAGAGGAATACTTGTTCTTCTTTTAGGAATTTGAGAGAATGATTTCAATTGGAAAAATTTAGGGGTAAAAACACTTATATAGGGCTTTAAGTGAAGGATAAAACGACATAGTATTAGGCTAGAATAATTAAGAAAAGACCCAAAAGCTCCTCTTAAAATAACTACTGACACCATCGACAATGGGGACTTACGGTCCGTGGTTCCATTTATGGATAGTCTTGGTCGGCCATCAATGGGTTCAAAGACCATGATCTTTAGACCTCGACTGACGGGATCCACCTACCATGGGTCCAATGATGGGACGATCCACCTACCATGGGTCCAATGATGGGTCGTGGGTCTCGACTTTTGACACTAGAATTTCTCTAAGTCTAGGACTCAACTATGAGACCTACCTACGACTCGTGCATTGAATGATGGACCGTCCCGGTGGACCATTGGAAAAATATTGGAACGTGCCGTGGGTGGCTCCATCGTAACTAGCACCAGATCCTACAAGATGCTGCAATTCTACTTTTTTTTTGAATATGAGGTGTTACATTATCTCACCCTTGGAAACATTCATCCTCGAATGAGATTCAAGACATCATAAATAAGGTAGGAACTTAACCTAGGAGCTCATCGTGAATGCAATTACATAAATGCACATATGGAAGGAGAAAACATCAACTCCAAGTTAAATCATGTTCAAAACATCATATCATGAGGTCTTTATGCAACTCATACTCAAATGCACATAAACATGTATAAGTCAATCAAGTAAACTCATTTTCTCAAAATTTAAGCTTTTCATGAACATGCATAAATGAGGAAATCATGGGAATATCTAAGACACATGACACAAAAAGAGTAAACCATGAGGAGCTAAATACCTCAAGCTAGAGAAAGGGTAGAAGGAAAACGACGAGGATAACGGGACATTGTATCGGCCTCGGCCTCCCAAGTAGCATCCTCAACTAACTGATTCCTCCAAAGAACTTTTACGGAAGCGTCTTCATTATTTCTCAACTTCTTGACTTGTCGGTCTAAAATCTCAACCAGAACTTCCTCATATGAAAGATTCTCCTTAACTCCCAAACCTTCTGAGGGAACAATAGATGTCGGATCTCCATTACATTTCTTCAACAAGGATAGGAAAACCAGATGCACCGAGGCTAAGTCATTAGGTAATTCAAGTTCATAAGAGACCTTACCAATTCACCTCAGAATCTGATTTGAGCCCATATATCGGAGACTAAGTTTCCCTTAATTCCCAAATCTCATTACACCCTTTATGGGTGAAATTTTCAAGTAGATCCAATCATTAACATCAAACTTAAGATCTCTCTTTCTAACATCGGCATAAGACTTTTGCCGAATTTGAGTCATCTTTAACCTTTCTCTGAAAATTTGAACTTTCTCCATGGCCTCATGTACCAACTTGGGACCTATCAAGGTGACTTCACCCACTTCAAACTAACCTATAGGAGATCTACACCTCTTACCATATAGCGCTTCAAATGGAGCCATACCAATGCTTGAATTGTAGCTATTGTTGTATGCAAACTCAATCAAAGACAAGTGATCATCCCAATTACCCTTGAAGTCAATTACACATGCTCTTAACGTATCTTCCAAAGTTTGGATATTACGCTCTGCTTGCCTAAAAATTTGTGGCTGAAAGGCCGTACTAAGCTAACACGAGTACCCAAGAACCTTTTGGAAATATTTCCTTAAGTGATAAGTAAATTAGGTACCAAGATCAGAGATAATGGATTAAGGCACTCCATGCAACCTCACCATTTCCTTCAAATACAATTAAGCATATTCCTCCGCCCAATACGAAACTTATACGGGAATGAAATGAGCCGATTTCATCATCCAATCTATAATAACCCAAATCGAGTCATGTTGCAACCGGGTGCGTGGTAAACCTACAATGAAGTCCATATTCACACCTTCCCACTTCCAAGTAAAAATGCTAATATCTTGGGATAAACCTCCTGGATTTTGATTCTTGAGTTTCACTTGTTCACAATTAGGACACTTAGCCATAAATTTTGCAATATCCTTTTTCATCCCATTCCACCAATAGATCTCCCGTAAGTCACTGTACATCTTGGTGGCTCCCGGGTGAATGGAATATCGAGAACTATGGGCTTCTGATAAGATCTGTTCTTTCAAATCATCAACATTAGGGACGCACAAATGACCTTGAATCTAAGTATATCAACTCCCTCTTGGGAGAAAGCCTCTACAGACTTTTTAATAACCGCTTCCTTCAACTCAACCAAAGTCAGATCATGTCATTGTTTTGCATTCACATCTACCAGAAATGATGATTATGAACCATTGTGAACCATAATACCAACCTTGGTAGATTCAACTAACCGACCACCCGATCGAGCCAATCTATGAAAATCTCGAACTAACTCCTTCTTATTATCTTTAATATGAGTAACACTACCCATCAATAAATGACTAAGAGCATCCGCCACCATATTCTTTACCGGGGTGATAGAGAACACTCATATCATAGTCCTTTAGTAACTCAAGCCACCTTCTTTGGCGAAGATTTAAATCTTTCTATCTAAACACATATTGCAAACCTTTGTGGTCGGTAAAGACATCTACATGAACACCATACATATTGGCTCTGTCACGCCCCGAGCCTACATCCTAGGTGAAACTGGCACTCGAGAACCATTACTGGCCCAAAACAAACCCTTGGCCCGACTTTCTTACTCAGCAGAAGACTTTACTCAAGATAAATACTTTTAAAACAAGTAAACTAAACTGCTCAAAATTTAACTTAGAATGTTTTATAGCAACATTCACTGCCAAAGTGGCAACTCAAGTCTCAACTTACTGAAAAGGGAAAGTAAAGACTCATGAACTAACATCAACTAACTCTGTCTATGAAGCCTGTAAACTGTGAGGGATGTCGGGACAAGTCCCCCGATCATCTTAACAACCAAAATAAGTAAGAAATAAAATAAAACATAACCAAAGAGATCCTCCAGAAAGCAAGGAGGCTCACCAACTGAGTCTGAGTGCTCAACTGGATCAACAATGTGCTGGATATTGATCCTGGTTATTTGTGTCTGCATCATAATAAGATGCAGGCCAAATGGCATCAGTACTTTGAATGTACGAGCATGCGATGGGAATTCTAAAACAATACATAAGCTTGAAAGGAATTGAAGAACTTATCTGGTTCAATTGAACTGATTTTAATATAAAGTAGTGTATATAAATGCAGTATAAAGAAAAGCTTTAAAACATAATTTTTAACTTTGTGTATTTAGAAATACAATAATCACTCTGTATGTATGCAAAGATACAATATGAACTATGTTTGTATATGAAAATACAAATATTTCTGATGTATATAAAAATACAAAATACTGCTGTGGGAGTTTCTCTAACCAAGAACCATCACTTAAGAGCTATCGTGATGATACAACGTTTTGCCTCACGCTGCCAAGACCGTCCAATACCTTGCCATGAGTATAGAATCTGAACTACTAAGTGGTTCCACTAGTCTATGCTAAAAAGCACTAAGGAATCATCTAAAAAGTATGACCCTTTTCTACCCATGGTGGCTACATGGTTTATGGGGGCTGTGAGTTATCTTAACTCTCCCTCATATCGGTGCTCAATACTAATCCCAAAATATAATATTAGCTCTTATGTTTAAAAACCTACTTCTTTCTGTGATTTGAGATAAGTCCTCAAAAACTTAGCTCAAAGGCTATCTTGGAAATCAAAGTTTCCTCTGTTGCTTCATTTAGAAAACAATTACTCTTTTCTGAAAACTAGCCCGAAGGCCCTTTTGAAATCGAGGTTTCCTTTCTTGTTTAAATGTGAAAACATTTAAAACCTTTTGGGAATACATAGTCCCCTTATACGTTTGAATAAATAAACTTCAAACTTTACTATTTATTGAAATCAAAACTTAAGTCTTAAAACAAAGTTAAAACATTTGTAAAAGACTGTTGGAAAACTTTATGAACTTCTCTTAACTTGACTCTTGACTTGACTCTTAACTTTCCTTGAATTGAATTTATGGATTCAAGGATCGTGATTTGTGATAGAAAAGATCTCATGATGTTTAGGAATGAATTAGCTAGCTAAACATGAGAAAAGATAAAAAAATCACTATTTGAGGGTCGGTCCGCAACGCGGAGTAGAATTTATATTTTTCTTTTGAAAATAACTTTTAACGCAGATCGGTCCGTGACCGCTTTGCGACGCGAAACCATTTTTCCCAAATCTGGGGAGCAGGTTTACAATTCGGAGGCAATGCCCAGATTTGTCCGACAAAAATTTCTTCTTCGTTTTTCAACTCTAAACCCTCTAAACTTAGATGGTTCTTTTCGCAAACACTTAGTATCATTTATGCCCGTAATATACGATAGATTCAAACCGAAATTACACCCAGAAACATGAACCAAACCCCAAGAAACTTCAACAAAACAACCCACAAGAATTCAAATGAATTTCATCAAGAACTCAAAGGATTTACTTTCAAATCAAACATATTTCGCTGAATTGAATCATGATTGGTGCGTGGGTGAACTAACCGAACGCTATGTGATCTCATATACCTTGTAGGGATCTCCCCCGACGAAATCCACAAGCTAAACTCGACGATCTTGACGAATCTTTCTTCTTCTCCTCTTCTTTTCTTTTCTCTCGAAGACCTAAGTCTTTTTCCCAAAGCGTAAACTGACTAAGATCAGTTTAGACTCCAATTAATTACCCAAAAACGAAATAAAATAATAGGGAAAAGGAAAAGACCAAACTACCCTTTCAAAATCCGGATTGGAATTTCCTAATTCCAACAACCCAACTTCGAATGGGCATATCTCACTCATACGAACTCAGAATCGCCCAAACTTGGCGTCATTGGAAATATTATTCCAAGAGATTTTCAACTATACTTGGTAGTAAACTTAACTCAGCCTAACTTAACCAATTTTCCAGATTTTTATTATTTCCAAAAATCACTCTTTCTAATTCTAGCTCTTTCTAGTTCTTTCAATTTGCGAGATGTTACAATATCTCCCTCTTTGGAACATTTTTCCTCGAATGAGATTACTCTTAGTAGGCTAAGGGTGTAACATTTAACATTCAACTCAAACACCCAACAAGTAATGCAATTACAACATGCTAATCTTATAAATAAATACCAAGAAAAGGATTAGTACCTTGTTCTGGAATTTCTCCGGTTTCAAAGAGATGTGGATATCTCTTCTTAATATCCTCATTAACTTCCCAAGTGGCTTCCTCAACAAACCGATTCCTCCAAAGAACTTTGACTGATGCTACCTCCTTTGTTCTCAACTTGTGAAATTGGCGATCTAGAATCTGGACAAGAATCTCTTCATAAGATAAGCTATCATTGATACCAATATCTTAGTTGGTATGATAAGTGAAGGATCTCCCGTGCACTTCTTCAACATGGAACTATGGAACATCGGATGGACTGCTGCTAATTCTTGTGGTAGCTCTAACTCATAAGCTACATTGCCAATCCTCTTGGATATTTTGTAAGGCCAATATACCGGGGACTACGCTTCCCCTTCTTAATAAAACTCATAACGCCCTTCATGGGTAAAACGTTTAAGTAAACTCAATCATCTACTTCAAACTCTAACTCCCTCCTCCTACCATCAGTGTAGAATTTCTGGCGACTTTGCGCTGTTCTCTATCTCTCTTGAATAACTTTTAATTTTTCCATAGCTTGACAAACTAAGTCTGGTCCTATTAACCCAGCTTCACCAACTTCAAACCATCCAATAGGAGATCTGCATCTTCTCCCATAAAGAGCTTCGTAAGGAGCCATCTGGATGCTAGAATGGTAACTATTGTTTTAAGCAACTCAATGAGAGGTAGGTGATCATCCCAATTACCCTTGAAATCTATCACTCAAGCCACCTTGATACTTCAAAACACTATCTCTCCTTGTTCAAAAGCCATCACTTTTTGCTTATGAACACTTGCCTTTAATCCAAGCAAGAAAGGATCTTGGTCTTGCTTATCTTTTACTTCTGACAACAATGATGATTAAAACCCACTCATTACGACTACTCCTCCTTCCGTGGAATCCATTAGTCTAACTCCTAATCGTGCAAGTCTATGCACATCTTTCGCTAACTCTCTCTTTTCTTCCTCAACATGGGCGGTACTACCCATAGATAACCTGCTCAAGGCATCAGTAACAACATTAGCCTTACCTGGGTGATAAAGAATACTCATGTCATAATCCTTATGTAATTCTAACCACCTCCTTTGTCTGAGATTAAGCTCTTTCTGACTAAACATATACTGAAGAATCTTGTGATCGGTGAACACATCCACATGAACACCATAAAGATAATGACGCCATATTTTCAAAGCAATTACTAGGACAACCAGCTTTAGATCATGGGTTGGGTAATTCTTCTCATAAACCTTTAATTATCCGGAGGCATAAGCTATAACTTTGCCATTCTGCATTAATACACAACCCAAACCAACTCTAGACGCATCACAACAGACAAAAACGCCTTGCGTACCTTCTGGTAAGGTTAACACTGGGGCAATAGTCAACCTCTTTTTCTATTCCTGAAAGTTTTTCTCACAAGCTTCAGACCATTGAAACCTAATTGTCTTCTGAGTCAACTTGGTCAAAGGAGACGAAATGGATGAGCACCCCTCTACAAACCTTTTATAATAGCCAGCCAAACCCAAGAAACTCCTAATATCAGTTGGAGATGTGGGTCTAGGCTAATTCTACACTGCCTCAATCTTCTAAGTATCAACTCTAATTCCATCACCGGAAACTATGTGGCCCAAGAACACCACAGACTCAAGACAAAACTCACATTTAGAGAACTTAGCATATAATTCCTTATATTTCAAAGTCTGAAGAACTATTCTGAGAGGACTAGCATGATCTTCTTCATTCTCGAATAGATTAGTATGTCATCAATGAAGACGATGACAAACATATCTAAATAAGGTTTGAAGACTCTATTCATAAGGTCCATGAACGCTACTGGTGCATTAGTTAAACCGAACGACATGACCAGAAAATCATAATGACCATAATGGGTTCTAAATGGTGTCTTTGGAATATAACATTCCCTTACTTTCAACAGATGATAGCCAGAGATCTATCTTAAAGAAACAAGTGGCACCCTGAAGTTGAACGAAAAGATCATAAATTCTCGGAAGAGGATACTTGTTCTTGATGGTAGCCTTGTTCAACTGGTGGTAATCTATACACATCCTAAGGGAACCATCTTTCTTTCTCACAAATAAGACCGAAGCGCCCCAAGGTGAGACACTTGGTAGAATAAAGCCCTTATCTGTGAGATCCTTTAACTACTCTTTAAGCTCTTTCAACTCTGCTGGTGCCATCCTATATGGCAGAATAGATATAGGACGAGTATCTAGGAGAATATCTATACCGAAGTCTATCTCTCTCTCAGGAGGGACTCTGGGAAGATCATCTGGAAAGACTTCTAGAAATTCTTTTACTTCTAAAACTGACTGAATAAGAGGTATCTCAACACTAGAGTCATTAACTCAGACTAAGTGATAGACACACCCCTTAGAAACTAACTTCCTTGCCTTAAGGTACGAAATGAAACGACCTATAGGCACTGCTGAATTACTCTTCAACTCTATAACTGGTTCACTGGACACTGGAACTTGACTACTCGATTTCTAACATCTATTGATGCATAACAGGCATGAAGCCAGTCCATACCTAGAATGACATCAAAATCTAGCATGTCTAACTCAACTAAATCAACCATGGTACTCTTGTGATTGACGGAAACGGAATAATCACGATAGACTCTTTCTGCTAAAATAGACTAACCATCAGGTGTAGAAACACTGAAGGACTCAAGAAGTTGCTCGGGAAGAACATCAAAACTGAAGACTTGGATCATACCAGTGACAACATCTGGCGAATCCTCTTGCTCACGGCGACTAGCGATAGCATCAAGACAGTTTCCTTCTCTGCCTGCCCTTGAAGTAGCTCATCTAGATACAACTCTATCTGGTGGAGCAACTGAAGAAGACTGGCTCTATTGCCCCCATAACCATTACTCTGTCTGCTCTTAGGATACTCACTCATAAAATGACCATTCTGGCCACACTTGAAGCAACTAGTGAAGTCATCACGACACACCCCTGAGTGACTCCTACCACACTTAGTACATGAAGGAGTCTTTGTACCCCCCGTTGTGCCTTACTACCTTGAAAATGCGTAGGTCTAGCTCTGAAGTTCTGAGAATTTTGACTATTGTACTCACACTTGTTTCTTGGTGCAGGTGCACTAGCAGATGATGGAGCAGGTCCTCTATGCTTATGTTGGCAAACAGACTGGTTCACATTACTCATTTGCTGCCCGGATTCATTCCCGGATGTCTTAGCCCTCTTATCCTTAAACTCTTCTCTATCTTTCAGCTTGTCCTCCTCAACTTGTTGCACATGGATCGTCAGCCTTGCTATGCCTATGTAACCTATTAGCATAGCTGCCTTACTTTCTTTACTTGACAGAAGAGTCAACCCAACTACGAATAAACTCATGCTGCTCCTCATGTCAGCACCCGTCTCTTTGCTTCTCTTAACTCATTAAGAAAGAAACGCCTCATGAAAGCACTCTCAAAACAGTACAACTCACAATCAGTTACCCGCAAGCACGAGTAAAAAGAAACTTTATAGAGATTAACTCTATGGCACGAAATAAATATGAAAGAAGTGAGATATTTCCTAAATGTTGCAGCCTCCTAAAAATAGATGTGGCGCACTTCATACCGATAACTAGGAATCTACAGACACAACTTCATAGAGTCCCTAGGACTCTTGAACTCTATGCTCTGATAACAAGTTTTTCACGCCCCGAGCCTACATCCTAGGCGAAACTGGCACTCGAGAACCATTGCTGGCCCTAAGCGAACCCTTGGCCTGGATTTCTAACTCAGCGAAAGACTTTACTCAAGATAAATACTTTTAAAACAAGTAAACTTAACTACTCAAAATATAATTTAGAATGTATTATAATAACATTCACTGCCAAAGTGGCAACTCAAGTCTCAACTTACTGAAAAGGGATAGTAAAGACTCATGAACTAACATCAACTAACTCTGTCTATGAAGCCTCTAAACTTTAAGTAATGTCGGTACAAGGACCCCGATCATCCTAAAAAGTGAAATAAGCAAGCAATAAAACAAAACATAACCAAAGGGATCCTCCAAAAAGCAAGGAGGCTCACCAATTGACTTTGAGTGCTCAACTGGATCAATGATGCACTGGAAGCTGATCCTGGTTACCTGTGTCTGCATCATAATAAGATGCAGGCCAAATGGCATCAGTACATTGAATGTACGAGTATGTGAGGGGAATTCTAAAATAAGACATAATCTTGAAAGGAAGTGAAGAACTTACATGGCTCAACCCAACTTAACAGATTTCAATATAAAGTAGTGTAAATAAATGCAGTACAAAGAAAAGCTTTAAAACATGATTTTCAACTCTGTGTATTTAGAAATACAATAATAACTCTGTATGTATGCAAAGATACAATATGAACTCTGTTTGTATATGAAAATACAAATATTTCTGTTGTATATAAAAATACAAAATACTGCTGTGAGAGTTTCTCTAACCGACAACCATCACTTAAGATCTTTTGTGATGATATATTGTTTTGCCTCACGCTACCAGGGCCGTCCTATACCTTGCCATAAGTATAGAACTTAAACTACTAAGTGGATCCACTAGTCTATGCTAAAAAGCACTAAGGAATCATCTAAAAAGTATGACCCTTTTGTACCCATGGTGGCTACATGGTTAATGGGGGCTGTGAGTTGTTTTAACTCTCCCCCATATCGGTGCTCAATACTACTCCAAAAAATATAATATTATATTTTATGTTTAAAAATATACTTCTTCTGTGATATGAGATTAGCGCTAAAAAACTTAGCTCAAAGGCTGTCTTGGAAATCAAAGTTTCCTCTCTTGCTTCATTTAGAAAACGATTACTCTTTTCTGAAAACTAGCCCGACGGCCCTTTGGAAATCGAGGTTTCCTTTCTTGTCTAAATGTGAAAACATTTTAAACCCTTTGGGAATACATAGTACTTTTGAAGATATGAACTTCAAACTTTACTCTTTACTGAACTCAAAACTTAAGTTTTGAAACAAAGTTAAAACATTTGTAAAAGACTGTTGGTAAACTTTATGAACTTCTCTTAACTTGACTCTTAACTTCTCTTGACTGGACTCTTAACTTTTCTTAAATTGAATTGATGGATTCAAGGATCGTGATTTGTGATAGGAAAAATCACATGATGTTTAGGAATGAATTAGATAGCTAAAAATGAGCAAAAATAAAAAAAAATCACTGTTTGAGAGTGGGTCCGCGATGCGGGGAAGCATTCATTTTTTTGTTTCAAAAACAAATTTTGAGGCAGAACAGCCCGTGACCGCTTTGCGATGTGAAACCCTCTTTCCCAAATCTGGGGAGAAGGTCCGCGATGCGGAGGCACTGCCCAGATTTTTCCAACGAAATTTCTTCTTCGTTTTTCAACTCTAAACCCTCTAACTTAGATGGTTCTTTTCCCAAACACTGAGGATCATTTATACCCTCAATATTCGATAGATTCTAACTAAAATTACACCCGGAGACATGAATCAAACCCTAAGAAACTTCAACAAAACAACCCACAAGAATTCAGACGAATTTCATCAAGAACTCAAAGGATTTACTTTCAAATCAAACATATTTCGCTGAATTGAATCATGATTAGCACGTGGGTGAACTAAACCAATGCTATGTGATCTCACATACCTTGTGGGGATCACCCCCGACGAAATCCACAAGCTAAACTCGACGATCTTGATGAATCTTGCGTCTTCTCCTCCTTTCTCCTCTTCTTTTCTCTTCTCTCAAAACCCTAACTCTTTTTCCAAAAGCATAAAGTGACTATGATCAATTTAGACCCTAATTAATTACCCAAAAACGAAATAAAATAATAAGGCAAGGAAAAGACCAAACTACCCTTTCAAAATCCGGATTGAAGTTTCGTTATTCCAACATCCCAACTCCCAATGGGCATATCTCACTCATACAAACTCGTAATTGTGCAAACTTGGCGGTGTTGGAAAGATTATTTCAGGATCTTTCCAACCATACGAGGTAGTACACATAACTCATCCTGAGCTAGGAGTTATGTCCGTTTGAAGTTGACCAAAAACTTAAACGTAACTTAACCAATTTTCCAGATTTTTATTATTTCCAAAAATCACTCTTTCTAATTTTAGCTCTTTCTAGTTCTTTCAATTTGCGAGATGTTATAGGGTCTTCCAAATCTTAAGAGAAAATACAACTGCCGCTTATTGAAGGTCATGGGTAGGATAATTATTCTCATGAATCTTAAGTTGCCTTGAGGCATAGGTAATAAGTTTCCCATTTTGCATAAGGATTCACCCTAACCCAATTCTTAAGGCATCACAATAAACAACAAAACCATCAGTCCCTTCCGATAAAGTCAACATCGGAGCAAAAGTAAGTTTACCTTTCAATTCTTGAAAACTTTTTTTGCACACTTCAGACTATATGAACTTAACCTTCTTTTGAGTCAATGCCGTCAATGGAGAAGCAATTGAAGAAAAACTTCAACAAACCTTCTATAGTAATCGTCTAAACCCAAGAAACTTCAAATGTCCAAAGGGGAAATAGATCTAGGCTAAATCTTGACTGCATCTGTCTTCTTAGAATCTACCTCAATACCCTTATCGGAAAACAACATGACCAAGAAAAGCCACAAACGTTGAAAAAAACCCACATTTGATAAACTTTGCAAAGAGTTATTAGTCCTTGAGGACTTGCAACACAATCCTCAAATGATTGGTATGCTCATCTTCACTCCTTGAATAGATCAATAAATCATCAATGAACACAATCATAAACATATAAAGGTATTGTCTAAACACCCTATTCATCAAATCCAAAAATGCCACTGGAGCATTAGTCAAACTAAAAGACATTACCAAATACTCAAAATGACCATACCGAGTTTGGGGAGTCATCTTCGGAATGTCATCTTCCTTCACTCTCAATTGGTGATAACCCAACCGGAGGTCAATCTTAAAGAAGTAACTTGCCCCTTGAAGTTTGTCAAACAAATCATCTATCCTTGGGAGGGGATATTTGTTCTTAACAGTATCCTTATTTAATTGGCGGTAGTCAATACACATACGAAGCAAAGCATCTTTCTTTCTGACAAACAAAACCTGAGCACCCTATAGAGAGTGACTCGGTCGGAAGAAACCTTTATCCAACAAGCATTTCAATTGCTCCTTTAATTCCTAATGTTCTACCAGAGCCATATGATAAGGAGGAATAGAGAGAGGTTGCGTATTTGGGAGAAGGTCAATACCGAAGTCTATTTCCCTTTCGGGAGGAATACCGGGTAGATCATCTGGAAACACTTTTGGAAACTCATTTACAACGGGGACCAACTCAAGAGTAGGTGTCTCAATATCTATATCCCTCACCCTAACTAGATGGTATATTCAAACCTTAGAAATCATCTTCCTAGTTTTAAGATAAGAGATAAACTGACCCTTAGTCATAAAATTTCCCCCTTTCCACTCTAGGATGGGTTCATTCGGCAACTAAAACTTGACTACACGAGTTCTACAGTCAATAAAAGCATGACATGCATGCAATCAATCCATACCAAGGATAACATCAAAATCTAGCATATCAAGCTCTATAAGATCAAACTTGAGTGACTCTATGGGACAAGCAGATTGGAGAATTTCTAAAGACCCTCTGAGTAACAATAGAATCACCAACAAGAGTAGAGACATAAAAATGATCTAACAACACATCCGGAAGAACATGAAATCTCATAGCCACATATGGTGTCACAAAAGACAAGGTAGTACCAGGGTAGAGTAAAGCATAAACATCAAGTTGGAAGACTTTCAACATACCGGTAACCACATTGGGCAAACCCTCTTGCTCATGACGAGTCTGGAGTACATAGAATCTATTTTTCTTTTGATTTCCACTAAAACTGGATGAAGGATTCGGTTGAGCCCATCGATGATTATCTCCCTTATTCTTAGAAACTAAGGGACAATCTCTTATCTTGTGGTCTATCTTCCCACAAACAAAGAAACATTGGAACCCGTGAGACATCTACCCTCATTCTTCTTCCCACAGTTAGCCCAAGTAGTTAGTGAAGATCCACTACCATTCCCTCTTTGAGGCTTAGGGTTAGATACCCTATCTTTATTGAACTTAGGAGGATCATTGGAGTAACTTTGGCCTTAAAACCTTTGTTTGAACTTAGAAAGACCATGTCCATTGAACCTTGAGTGTGAGAAGTTACCTTCAAATCTTAAGAGCAAACACAACTGCCGTTTGTTGAAGGTCATGGGTAGGATAATTCTTCTCATGAATCTTAAGTTGCCTTGAGGCATAGGCAATAAGTTTCCCATTTTGCATAAGGACACACCCTAACCCAATTCTTAAGACATCAAAATAATCAACAAAACCATCAGTCCTTTCCGATAAAGTCAACACCAGAGTAGAAGTAAGTCTATCTTTCAATTCTTGAAAACTCTTTTCATGCGCTTCAGACCATATGTACTTAACCTTCTTTTTAGTCAATACTGTCAATGGAGAAACAATCAAAGAAAAACTTCAACAAACCTTCTATAGTAACCTGCAAAACCCAAGAAACTTCTAATGTCCGAAGGGGATAAAGTCCTAGGCCAAATCTTGACCGCATCTGTCTTCTTATGATCTACCTTAGTACCCTTATTGGAAACAACATGACCAAGAAAAACCAAAAATCTTGACCAAAACCCGCATTTGCTAAACTTTGCAAAGAGTTATTGGTCCTTGAGGACTTGCAACAGAATACTCAAATTATTGGTATGCTCATCCTCACTCCTTGAATAGATCAATATATCATCAATGGACATAATAACAAACATATACATGTATTGTCTAAACACCCTATTCATCAAATCCATAAATGTCGTCGGAGCATTAGTCAAACTAAAAGAGATTACCAAAAAACTCATAATGACCCTACCGAGTTTGAAAATTCATCTTCGAAACGTCATCTTCCTTCACCCTCAATTGGTGATAACCCGATCGGAGGTCAATCTTAAAGAAGTAACTTGCCCTTTGAAGTTGGTCAAACAAATCATCTATCCTTGGGAGTGGATATTTGTTCTTAACAGTAACCTTATTTAATTGCCGGTAGTCAATACACATATGAAGCAAATCATCTTTCTTTCTGACAAAAAAAATTGGAGCACCCTATAGAGATTGAGTCGGTCGGATCTAGCCCTTATCCAACAAGTCTTTCAATTGCTCCTTAAATTCCTTATGTTCTGCTAGAGCCATACGATAAAGAGAAATAGATATAGGTTGCGTATTTGGGAGAAGGTCAATACCAACGACTATTTCCCTCTCAGGAGGAATACCTGGTAGATCATCTGGCAACACTTTCGGAAACTCATTTACAAGGTTGACCAACTCAAGAGTAGGTGTCTCAGAATCTATATCCCTCACTCTAACTAGATGGTACATTAAAACCTTCGAAAACATCTTTTTAGTTTTAAGATAAGAGATAAACTGACCCTTAGGCATATTATTTTCCCTTTTTCACTCTAGGATGGGTTCATTCAGAAAATAAACTTGACTACACAGGTTCTACAATCAATAGCATAACATGCATGCAACCAATCCATACCAAGGATAACATCAAAATCTCGCATATCAAGCTCTATGAGATCAACTTGAGTGAATCTATGGGACAAGGAGATGGGACACTTTCTATAGACCCTCTTAGCCACAATAGAATCACCAATAAGAGTAGAGACATAAAAAGTATCTAACAACACATCCGGAAGAACATCAAATCTCATAGCCACATATGGTGTCACAAAAGAAAAGTTAGTACTGGGGTCAAGCAAAGAATAAACATCAAGTTGGAAGAGTTTCAACATACCGGTAACCACATAGGGTGAACCCTCTTGCTCATGACGAGTCTGGAGTGCATAGAATCTATTTTGCTTCTGAGTCCCACTTGAACCGGATGAAGGATTCGGTTGAGCCCGTTGACGATTATCTCCCTTGTTCTTAGCAATTGAGGGACAATCTCTTATCTTGTGGTCTATCATACCACAAACAAAGCAAGCATTGGAACCCGTTAGACATCTACCCTAATGCTTCTTCCGACACTTTACACAAGTAGGCAGCGAAGATCCACTACCATTCCCTTCTTGAGGCTTAGGGTTAGACGTCATATCTTTGTTGAATGTAGGAGGATCATTGGAGTAACTTTGGCTGAAAAGCCTTTGTTGGAACTTAGAAAGACCATGTCCATCGAACCTTGAGTGTGAGAAGTTACCATCATCGGTCTTAACCCTCTTTGCCACACTAGACCTTTCCTTAAGTTTCCCCTATTCAATTTATTGAGTGTGAACCATGAGACGAGAAATGTCCATATCTTTGATAAACATAGCAGTATGACATTCCATAACAACCATCTCAGACATTTCTCACAACGAACTTACTTATTCTAACCCTAGGATCGGCAACCATAGTATGAGTATATTAAGACAATTGTGTGAACTACAAAGCATATTCCTTCACATTAATATTTCCTTGATGAAGGTTGATGAATTCGAGAACCTTTGCCTCTCTCATCTCAAGGATAAAGAACCTATCAAGGAAAGCAACCTTGAACTTTTCCCAATCGAGAGGACCCGCATCATATTCCCTCCTTCTTTCCATTGGTTGAACCAAACTAGAGGAACAACCTTAAGTTGGTAAGCGACCCATTTTGCTTTTTCTACCGTCGTCACTCCCATTAATATCAACACCTTGTACACTTCATCAATGAACTCTCTAGGGTCTACCTCAACCTTGGAACCATGAAACTCTGCCGGATTCAATCTTGTGAAGTCTCAAACTCAAGTTGCCACCATACCCACATTTGGGTTTATGGGGACCACAACCTCCCTATTAGCTTGAGCCGTCATGGCTTGAGACAACACTTGAAAAGTAGCCCTAAAGTCCTCATTAGTCTCTTGCTCGACCAAAGGGACGACTGAAACTTGAAGAGCTTGAGGAGGAGCCTCTCAATTCACATTCTCTCCCGCATTCCTTCTAGCATATGCCCTTCGAGTTGCCATACCCTATAAAACATCGGATAACGATTATGAGAGACACATTATAGAGTTAAATTCTATCACACAACTTTAGAGTAAGGAAAGAAATGGATTTTCCTAAACATCTTATAGCCTCTTGTTCATAAATGTGGCCTGCTTCACACTCCTGAACAAGACTATACTCGACGTGGCTTATGAGACTTTTCTAGGACCTTTCTAAACCTTGTGCTCTCAGTACCAAGTTTGTCACGACTCAAGGTAGACCCTAGGTGTAACATGGTGTGTAAGACCCCGAGAGGCCATATATCAACCACTTAGCACACATAAATAAGATAATAGAAATCAAGAGATTTAAAAGATCATTTCAAAGCATAGAGTTTTATAAAAATGAAGTGGAATCTAATAAAGTCTCAAACCATCTAGTACATAAGAAGTAATCGGGACGTAACCTGTACATTAAGTCAAATACTAAAATGTAAACAACATAATGAAGAAAGGCTCGGTCCTCAGAATATGAGGACTCACCAATCTTTAATCTTCTACTAAATGATCCTAGCCATGGAAGTGTGAGTCTGGGGCGTCAGACCCTACATTTTAATAAGAACTGTTGGCAAGAGTATGCGTTAGTACAAATATGTACCAAGTATGATAACGATACATGATATGTAAAAATCATGATATAAAGGGAATTTTCGTAATATGAAATGGCCAAACTCAAACATGATATAAAAGGGTTGGAAAATATAAGTCATAAAACATGGTCAATGCAAGTGATCATCATACAACACACGAGAGATATTTATGAAGTAACCTTGATTTATTAATATGGGAGAATCACTTTTAACCAACATGTAAGACCATATGAGCTATTAACATGGAATCCGATGTCTACCCCGTACTGACAAGAGGTGCTCTCACTTGCCAAGGTAAGAACCATGAACTTCTAGCTTACGTGGATCCATTAGCTAATGTTTATCTAGAAAACCTATGGTGGCACATAGTTTATGGGATATGTGTAATTGCCACTTGTCCACTCGGTGCTAAGCATAAATCCCACATAATTTTCATTAGTCTTATTCATCTTTTCTTGAAAGGACTTCGATAATCGCCTCTTGTCCTTATATCACATGACAGGGGTAATTGCCTATTGTCTTTTGATAAGAGGGCATGGGTAATCGCTGCTTGCCTCATTCTTAGAATAACTCTTTAACTTTGATTCATTTTAGGTGAGAAGACCTTTCAACCTTAGAATCATTTATCTGAGAAAACTTTTCACATGAATGCATTAGGTAATTATGTGAGAAATCCTTCCATAACAATTAACCATAACAACAACATATATGCTTCATTCCCAAAGCCATTTACATCATATCTCATCAATTTCACAAGAACATGCATAATATCATAAATCACATTTCATAGTTCAAAACCCACTTTCAATCATCAATATGTAGAAAATATGAGTTAAGCATTGGTTCATGGGGGTTTATCTTAAAATAAAGGAATATAACTAAATTCATGCATAGTAATTCATCAACCAATCAAATAAATCAATATTGAAAGAAACCATTATATGGAAGAAAAACCGAAACTCAATTAGAGATTTCTAACGTTGTAAATTGGGGAATTTAGGAATTCCATGGAGGGAAGGGCTACATGGATGAAAAATAGCATACTTCAATGCCAAAATCTTTCCTTTAATGGAGGAATTGGAGACTTGACTTGAAACCCTGGATTGACTTCTTCTTATTCAAGGTTTCTAGAGAGAGAAATATTTTTGAGAGGAAGACTTGTTCTTCTTTTAGGAATTTGAGAAAATGATTTTAATTGGGGAAATTTGGGGGTAAAACACTTATACAATGCTTTAGGTGAAGGGTAAATCGACATAGTATTAGGCTAGAATAATTATGAAAAGACCTAAAAGCCATTCTTAAAATAACTACCAATACCATTGACGGTGGGGACCAATGGTCTGTGGTCCCATCTACGGACCGTCCTAGTTAACTGTTGAAAGGTTAAAAGATCATGATCTTTGGACCTCGACTGATGGAACCCACCTACGAACTGTGGGTCCAATCACGGGCTATTGGTCTCTACCGTGGGTCTCAAATTTTGACCCTATAATTTCTCTAAGTTTGGGACTCATCTACGAGACCTACCTATGATTCTTGCATTGAATGACGGATCATCTTGGAGGACCGTCAGAAAAGTACTGGAACTTGACATTTTTGGGAACCTGGACTGGCCAACCACAGAGCTGGCCTACGGACCGTGTATCAGTCCACAGACCATGGATGGCTCCATTAGAACTGGCACCAGATTCTAAAAGAAGTTGCAATTCTACCCTTTTTGAATCTGAGGTGATACACAAATGGTAGGAATTTGGTGTAAAACCCTATGCTCCCAAAATTTCCTGCTGCCCTAGCATATGTTGAAGCCGATCGACAGCCAACCACCTCCGGTTGGAGGTCCGACACTTTCAATAATAGAGTTTCCACCACTAGAGAGCGCTTTGTCACGGACTTAGAGTCTCACTAATGATCTGTGCGACACTTGAAAACTTACTCACGAATCTTTCATGATGTTGTAAGCTCAAGTAAGCCCTTTGAAGCTAGATTGCTAAGATAATACAAAGAAATACTTAGAGAGATTTGGAAAGATTTGGAAGAAGGCTTTGTATTACTTGGAGAATGCTTTACAACTTTCTTGGTTGGTTGATTCAAGCTTGGATGCCTTACAAATGAATGTCACCTCTATTTATACTACCACTTAAGGAACAAAGTGTAATTTAAAATTTCTTTACAAGTCCCTAAGATATTTACACAATAGTCCCTCTCTAGAATTCTCTACATATTCTAGGGAATTCTAAGGCTTTCTTGGAAACTATCTAGGGAGTTCTAAAGTGTTCTACTAACCTCTCTAGAACTCTAGATTCTTCTCCCTTCTTCCAGTGCAAAATTTTAAGGGTAAAGTGGTGGGTGATGATACTCTCCCCCATCTATTGATGCGACGACCGCGTCACATCGCCGTTGCATAGACAACCGAGTCTTTTTTTCTCGTATGCACGACCAATAGTCTATTGAATTGATCGGTCCTCGTGCAACTCCTTTAACTGCTTTCTGATCTTCTCTAGCTCGACCTTTTGATCTACCTGCTTCTTAGAAGGTGCGCGCCTTGAAGACTTTTTTGACATCACGACATTGTTCCTTTCTATAACCTTCTCCATGCATGGTGACAAAGACCTTTTTACACCATTATCTTGTTTAAAAATTTCAATGGTGTCTATAAACACTGACTCCTTTTTCTTAGGGCCTCTTATGAGCTGCATGGCTGTTAGACGGACTTGTTCTTCCGTCTTCGGTACTTTAACCAGGAGCATCATACATGATCCTCCTTGCTCCATGACTATAAGTCGTTGAAGGTAAGGGTCAATCATCGCATGACACCCTTCGAAGAGCTCCTTCCCTAGAATGATATCGAAGAGGTCTAATAGAGTGACAATGAAATTTGTCTTACCTTGCCACTGGCCCGGTGTGATGCTTACTCCATGCGCGACTCCACACATAGGAGTTGGTGGTGTATTGACCATCCTAAGTTGGGCGTTATTTGGACTGTAACTCAGCCCCAACCTTGTCGCTTCCATCTTTGTCATGATATTGGCCTCTGCACCCATGTCGACCATAACACGAGCGACTCTTCCAATAATCGTGAGTTCGACATACTACGCGTTGTATTTTCTTGGCTTTCCTGGCTACTTCGTGATGGCTCTGAATACTCCTATCAAGCCTAACTGCGTCGTCTCTATGCCTTGTCCTTGCTCCTATGCATCTTTGTCCTTCCGCTCTCGCAGGATAGCACCAAGGCTTTTCAGCTCATGGCACCTTGCATAGCCATGTGGCCATCCGCATGTGTATTAACCACTTCTTTTGGTAGCCTCTACCTTTTTCTCCATGTCGGCATGACGTCCAGACTTCTTGCCATCGGACTTATAGGTATCATTCTTCTTGGGATGTGGCCGGTGCTCCTCGACTTTGCCACGATCTCCCTTACCATGATCATGACTACCTCTTATCTCCTCTCCTCCGGTTCTGTCGGGCTTTCCATGCCTGAAGTCTGTCCAAGCTTCGGCCTGCGTGATGGCTTCATCGATAGTCCTGAACTGTCGATGTTCCAACTACGTCCTGGGCCAATTTTGTAGCCCATCCATGAAGTGGAAAAACATATCATCATTCCTGAGGTTAGGAATTTGAAGTGTGAGGGTGGTGAACTCCTTAACGTATGCCCGAATGCTGCCTGTCTGCTTCAACTCCCTAAACTTACGCTTCACCTCATAGGTGATGTTGTTAGGGAAGAAGGCTTTCTTGAACTCTTCCCAGAATTACTCCTAGGTGTTGATGGTGCATATCCCCTTCCCTATATTGGCCTCCTTTCGCCTCCACCATAGCATGACCATCTCCGAAAGATACAACACAGTGGTGTTGATCTTACTCTCGTCGTTGTTCAGCCTATTGCACTTTAATTAATTCTCCAAATGCCATAAGAAGTTCTCAACCTCTTGCGTGTGACAAACTCCTTTCAACATAGGTGGCTTAGTAGCTTCAACCTTCGCCTCCCTATCTCTTTCAAGCGACGATGATCCTCCAACTCCCACGCCCTTCTTGAGTGCTTTCTTATCGGCATTTATGGTCTCAATCGTGCTCAACGCCTCCATGAGCTGGCACTCCAAGGAAGTGATGGCCTCCTTGATCTCGAACTCGACTCACTGGCATCCCTCCAACTCTTTACGGATGTTTTCGGTCTCCACAAGGGTGAATTCCTCCAGAGTTTTGAACTTGCTGTCGGCCACATTCATGCGCCGGCCTAATATCTCCACGGCCTGCCTTGCCACTTCAACCCTTGTGACCCATTCTTCTCCAGTGGTGACGTCGATGGCCTCCTCGCCAAGTTCATCATCACTTGCTTCGATGGCCGAAGGTGGATGAGATGTTAGCGCTTCGTTTGGTGTGGGGTCGAGCAATATTTCCTCATTACTCTTTTGGTTCTTCTTTCCCTTGCGGTTTTTCTTTCCCCCATCCAAACGGACATTGGTGGTGCTAGCGGCGTTCACGTCTCCTTCGTTAGCCATTCCCTTAGTATCAAACCTCGCTCTGATACCACATGGTCACGAACTTAGGGTCTCACTAATGATCCGTGCGGCATTTGACAACTTACTCATGAATCTTTCACGATCCTGTAAGCTCAAGTAAGCTCTTTGAAGCTAGATTGCTAAGAGAATGCAAAGACAGACTTAGAGAGATTTGGAAGAAGGCTTTGTATTACTTGGAGAATGCTTTACAACTTTCTTGGTTGGTTTCTTCAAGCTTGGATGCCTTAGAAATGAATGGAACCTCTATTTATACTACCACCTAAGGACTAAAGTGTAGTTTAAATTTTTTTTACAAGTCTCTAAGATATTTACACACTGGTCCCTCTCTAGAATTCTCTACACATTCTAGGGAATTCTAAGGATTTCTTGGAAACTATCTAGGGAGTTCTAGAGTGTTCTACTAACCTCTCTAGAACTCTAGATTCTTCTCCCTTCTTCCACTGCAAAATTTTAAGGGCGAAGTGGCGGGTCATGACAACTTCCTCTTGTGAATCCGTCAATACAAACCTTTGTTTGCCAAATGGAACATCCTTTTAAGAAACCCTACGTAAAGATGTCCTAATGGTTGGAGTATACCTCAAATAAAATGGAAAAAAGAAGAAGTAGAAAGAATGAATCAAATTGAAGATTTACAACTTGTGGTGAATGAGAAATTCTCTTCTGAATGGTAAGATTTAGAGGAACTAAGGAGAATTAAACCTAAACGATGAAATATTATGGGTGGATATAGGATTGGACTATTTTGTAGTAAACATGTGTTTATCCTTTTGACTCATCAAGAAGATAACATTAATATGATATCAAAAGGATCTTTCTATATCATGTGTAAAGATTGGTATACCTACCTCATGAGGACATTGATCTTTGAGATTAAGTACAATTATATTCAGAATATTGTCTACAATGTAAAATGCAGGGCTATAGTAAAGAAGAATGCAAAGACGCTAATAAAGGAAATCATATAGTTGTAAGTTGGGGTGTTCACGGTTTGGATAAAAACTGATCCAAATCGAAAAACCAAACCAAATCGATAAAATAAAACCTATTTTATTTGGGTTTGGTTTGGTTTTAGTTTTTTAAAAACCGATAGTATTTGGTTTGGTTATGGTTTTATTCGAAAAAAATCGAAGAAATAACCGAACCAAACTGATGAATTATATACATATATTTTATTAATATACATACTTAATATATTGTTTTTTAAAATAATTTTAAAGATCTTATACATATTTTCATTAAAATTTCTTTATAATTTACTTATTGAAAGCAAAAATGCCGAAGATGAAACATTTATCTTATTGATTTCATGTATATGAGTGTCTATGACAATTCTTTGTGGGACTGAAAATGTTATTGTCTCTTCCTTCTAGGCCAATATAGTGAATTTTAAAGATTTATTGATAGTAAATTTAGTGATCGAAAGTTTAGTAATTTAAGTCATTCTAACTATTTTTCGTTTTGAATGGATTGTTGTCACTTTTTTCACATTTTAAATGAATTGTTTCTTTTATTTTTGTGTATGGTTAATAATCGAATAACCG
>JAJOOH010017909.1:0-19031 GCA_029582605.1 Solanum gracilifrons
CCATAATCATACGAACACAAATCATTGTTTTAGATGAAAGAATTATGAACTTACGTAAGAAGAATAATAAACCCAGAACTTCAACTTGAATTTCAAAATAAAAAATCTTCAAAACTAAATTCAGAAATCAATATTTGCTAGATTTGCAACTTAATCTCCCAAGTCACAAAGTAAAACTAGAATAATAATGTCCAACCCACAAAAACGAGGTTTACATGCCCTATTTATAGAAAACAAATCCTAATTTAAAAGGGAAACAAATTAAGGAAAGTTTGTTCAGGCACGCGTCTTCATTCTACGAGACTGACTTACGGACCGTCAATGGATCTACGGTCCATAAGTCCCTTCCATCAACCAGGAGTCGGAAAATATTTCAGCTTCCAAAAATCAGCTCCCCTGAAGTAAACGACGGACTTGCAGTACGGACTGTAGAGATCTATGATCCGTCAGTCCCCTCCGTA
The DNA here is from genome assembly GCA_029582605.1 of Solanum gracilifrons. Taxonomy (NCBI): domain Eukaryota; kingdom Viridiplantae; phylum Streptophyta; class Magnoliopsida; order Solanales; family Solanaceae; genus Solanum; species Solanum gracilifrons. The sequence goes on from JAJOOH010017909.1 coordinate 462, forward strand.
GCTCCACACTTGGAATCTTCAAAAATCAGGTACTGGAACCCTCGCAGTATCAATCTACGGATCACCAGTATGGTCCGTAGATCAATCTATGGATCGTCAATGGCCACCGTGGTTCCACACTTGGTCAGATTTCCCTGATTTGTCTTTCATACCTTGCCTGCTAATCTACGGTCATCACCAATGGACCGTCAATGGACCTACGGTCCGTAGATCACCTTCGTGAATGCCCTATTTTTGCATTTCTTTCAGCTGTCTCTATACTTCCGCGCCTGAACATCTTTCCTGGAAAATATCATAAAAACACATAAAAACCAATACAAAAAGGCCCTAGACACACACAACTTGTAAGTGAAATGTATTATAAATCCCGTAAACTCACGGTATATCAAGGCCCTTGACCAATAGAATTGCTTTGTGTGTTTATGCCTATCTTATAGTATGTTCATTCTCCTTTGACAAATCAAGATTTTTGAAAATCAGAAATTTCACAAGCAAAAAACTATTTCCTCAAGGATGTATTTCTTGATTAACAACAAAGGAGCTGGTAGAGTTATCATTATTTGTTGTTGTTGTTAGAGTGTATATTCTAGTGATTCATCTTGTAAGATCTATTCCTAATCTATAAAGAAATTAGATCGATTGAAGTTCTTGTTGAGCTTTACGAATTCCTAGCTAGAGTTAGCTATGTCGGGTTGGTGAAGTCTATATCAGCTAGACTTAGTTGGTGTAGTGGGAAACTGAGTTGTTGCTTAGTGAAGTAGAGTTGCTGCTAGTTTTCTTCCTATATTTGAGATCTAAGTTGGTTGCTAGAGTTAACTTTGTTGGGTTCTTGAAGTCTAGATCGACTAGAGCTAGTTGGTTTAGTGGGAAATATAGTTATTTCTAATAGAGTTTTTACAACCAAAGTTAAGGGATTAGGAGTTTAATTCCTAGGTTAGAAGAGGTTGTAACATGAAGCTTTTCTCCGTTTTGAGTGAAATGGATTTTGAGTTGAAATCTAGTGTGACAAGTCGTGGTTTTATCCTCCCTTGAGCAAGGGGATTTCCACGTTTTAATTCTTGTGTCTATTTTACCTTGAGTTATTTACTTTCTGCACTTATTGTTTGTTAAGGGACCTAGTCCAGTGACCATTAGTGGGTGCATACATTCTATCAATAGGTATCATAGCCTGAGCTCTCTATATAATTAACACCAAGAGAGAGAATCCTGTGGAAAAATGAATGCTTCATTAAACTGGAAGAAGCTCAGTCAACAACTCGGCCACCTCTCTTTTGTGTACAATTTTATAGATGATGGAATATTTGTATGCATGATTATCTGAAGACTGAGGATAGTGAGCTATGAGATGTTATTCTTGATGATCACTATGTTCCCACTATCGATGTAAAGAATGGGGATATCACAAAGGATAATTTTAAAACCATACAACAATATAGTGAGACCGACAAATTAAAATCAAGAAAAATCACAAGGCCAAGAAGCTATTAATCTGGTATTGGAGCTAATGAATACAATCTGATTTTATCTTGTGATTCTGCCAAAGAAAACTAGGATTGTTTGAAAATAGCTTTTGAAGAACTTTAAAAAAAGAAAGGATCTAAAGTAGATACTCTCATAACTCAGTTTGAAAGCTTCACCATGAAAGAAAGTGAATATGTTCAAGAAATGCGCACCAGATTCTCCGCCCTTACAAATGAACTTATCTACCTAGGAGAACCTATTGTTGTTTGCAAACAAGTCAAAGAAGATACTAGACGTCCTTCTTAGATCTTGGACTGATGAGGTTGATGTGGTCTACGAGGCAAGGGACCTAGAAGTACTGACATTGGATGCTTTGTTTGAGCATCTTCAAATTCATGAGATGCACAGAAATACAGATCGTCTTATACTCAAAGGTAAAGATAAAATGAGGGACCTAATTGCTAACATGGCATGAAGAACAACAACTGATGGTCATAAAGCAAAGAAAGCCTTGGATCTCTAGGAGAGTTCCTCAAGTAATTCAGACGAATCTGAAGGGTCTGAATATGCTTATATGGCTGAAGCCTTAAGAGGAAATGTCATGTGGAAGAAGGACCTGGTTCGTACAATTAAGGATTTGAATAGATCTTTGTCTCAAAGCTTTTTGCCAGTGAAGCAAGTCAGGTAAACCACAAAAGAGGAGGTTCGAGCTACATGAAAACATATCCTCTATACACTTCTCATAGCATAAATGTCTTAGTTGTTCATAACTTACGGGGTTCATAGTGTGGTCATAGTGACTATCTCAAAGGGTATGGTTCAATTCTAAAAAGACATGAAGAAAGTTTTTCAAACTATGATAGACAGAGAACTTCTGGTTCAAAGTTGAAGAAAATTTATTTGCCTCATTGGACACGAAATGTTCTTGTCACCCCGTTATCCTCTTACGGGGAACTCTGTCTTAAGTGTGTTCCCAAGACACACATAATTTTCTGTGTGAGTGAGAGGAGGTAACAAAAGCCAGTGTCTGGATTCATGGGAAATGAATGTAGAAAACACTTGACAAAACTTACTAAAACTTCCCCTCTTGAGACACTTCAGAGTGAAAGTCTCTTTTGACAACATCAATTTTCTTTTTTCAGAAGGTGGTTTTTTTAATGCACAAATAAAGTGTTTCACAAATGAGTGATAGAATTGGTGCTTGAGAAGTAGTCATGAGAAGAAAAGAGATGCAAGAACATGTACTTAAGGGGCCTGTTTAGAACAAAGAAGCTTCTGAGAACTAAAAAGATGTCAAAGTCTCCAGTTGAATTGATGGATGTAAAACGTACCTTTGTGAATTAGTGTTTGAAGAAGGAAGTCTATATGAAACATTGTTGCCGCATCATATAGTTGTTTCATTAGCCCTACTTACATGAGTTGGTCAACCAACCCTTTGTTTACGGTATCAAGGCTACAATAGAAGTATTGTTCCAACAAGTTGTTAGGAACACCATGTGTTGGACATTGTAACACCAACTTTTGAAATCGCAACCAAGTTTCATGGAGAGGCTCTCCTTCCACTCTCTAGAAATTCTGGATGCTATCTCTAAGTTTCACCATGTTCGAAGGAGGGAAAATTCATTCGACAAAAATGCTTCTGTTAGTTCCTCCCACGAAGTTATGTAAACATTTGGTAGTTCGGCAAGCCATCTGGTTGCTTCCCCCATTAAGGAGAAAGGGAACAACCACAAACGAATGAATTCTTTTTAGATGTTTTAAAGACAAAAGGCCCACAAATGTCCACAAAAATTATGAAGATGTGTATAGGGATCTTCATGAAAAAGACCTCCAAATAGTCCTTCATCTGGAGCAATTGTAAAATAGTTTTAGTTACGTGAAACATTGTTCTCCCAATAGTAGGAGGTACCTTGATTGCTCATGTACTTCAACGATATTAACATGCATGTCGTTCATGTCTCCCATGTTATTATTATGGTCATAGTGACTAGCAACTTCACTTCTATCTTCGCTCATAGTTCCACCTGCGAATAGAGCACAACAATAACACCAAACATCAATCTACTAAAAACAAACTAGTTCACAAACTTAATTCTTAACCATCACTCTCTAACAATGGCTCCAGTTTTTATAATAGTTAAATTACTATAAAAAACAATTATTAGAGTAAGCAATCGTTAGCAATAAAATATCCAATAAGAGAGTCAGAGTCAAATCCCACAAGGAGTGATATAATGCAAAGAATTTAATTAGAAAATTAAGAATGTAAACCAATTCATTGCAGCAATTAGAACAAAGAGGTGAATGATTCCACCAAATTTTCTATAATGGTTTGCGAATTAGTTATCACAATTCAAATAAAAAAAATAGAGATTCACACAAGTAAGAAACTATCTAGGAGTGTGGGAGTGGGTATCAATATCAAATAGGAGTACAAATGCTTGTTCAATAATGCTAGACAAACATAGATAGGTTGGGTAATCGTCAATGATATAAATCTTCTTTCGATCGCAAAGCATCATATCATAGAATCTCCTTTCGATCTCATCTATGTAAAACACAAATCAACCTAATACTTTACTAAGATCTCTCTTTCGAGAAGATTTGACAATTGGAATTGAACCACAATTTCTTTTTTTAGAAAACTACAGAAATCAAACCCAAATTGCTGGCATTCAGCTATAAACCCACTTCAATTAATTTCTATCAATCATCAATCAATGATCTAAACTAGGATTAGGTTTTCCACCTTAAACAATAAATTATCTCCACGCTATGAATAGCAAATTAAGCCAGAAGCTCTCATATTTGTGCCTAAATGTGTGATTGCAAAGAAGAATAAATCAAGGGCCTTAACATTAAATACAATTGATTTGTGAGAGTATTCTTTTGATGAAGATGAGAATGAGCTGGACATTCTTTGATAGTGTTTCTAGGAAAGGGGATATATCACCTAGGCAACAAAGAAGTGGAAGTAACATAAGCAAAATTAAGACACATAGAAGGCAAAATAGTTGGGACGCTGACTGAGGAGTTTGTTCCAAGGTACCTAACACTGCGACAGACAAAGAATAATCATATAAAATATCAATAGGTTCAACGAGATCCAATAAATCCATAGAGAAGGTATGAATTATCAAGTGTTGTTGGATAAGTTTGAAGAAGAAGAGAAGAGAAACATACTTCGAGTTACTTTTGATGGTCAGTCAGTCTTTTTTAGTTCATTCTTTTATAATAGAAAGAGTTGATGCTGATAACTGAACCTTCTTCTTGATTCTCATATTTTTAAATTATTAAATCCTCATTTGTAATATTATCGTGGATTGTATTACAAAATCTATGGTAATAACAAAATACTTAGTTTTTTGATGGTCAATCAGTCTTTTTTAATTCATGCTTTTATAATAGAAAGAGTTGATACTGATAACTGAACCTTCTTCTTGATTCTCATATTTTTACATTATTAAATCCTCATTTGTAATATCATCATGAATTGTATTACAAAATCTATGGTATTCACAAAATACTTAGTTCTTTCTAGCTCTTATTTTCTTCATGCTTGTTAGTTAGTAGATGTTAGGTACTTCACTAGGATTGATAAGGTAAGGCCTAGCCCCCCTTGTTTGTACTTATCCCTACTGATATCTTTTTATTTTTAATAAAAAATCGCTAGACACTCTATCTAGTTGTAAAGTTGGAGAATAAATGTTATAATAAATGATGAATACTTTGTAAGATTAACTTGTGCACCCACTTTCTTGTCACGACCCAGACCGTCGTGATTGGCACCCACACTAACTCTCCGGTGGGAGAACCACTACTACAACCCAAACTAAGCAACTAACCAAAACTAAGGCATTTAAGTATATGAAAGCAGAAACAATAGCTAACAACTGAAGTTCCCATAAACTTCAACAAAAGATCTAACAATTAACAATGTGGAAGAATTAACCTAGAACCTGAAAGTCAATGTACCAAAACATCTAACAATGAACCAAGTCTAAACAAGAAGGGATACAACCCCATACTAAAGAACTAACTAAAACAAATGTCTAAGTCCGAAATTGGTGGACATAGATGAAAGAGAATTCCATGACAGCTCGGAAGAATTGGCTCACCCTTGAATTCGAACGATCACTGATCTCCTAAGTGAGGTCTGTCAGTAGCCGCTTGAAGATGACCTGTACTCAACAAAAATAAGAGCAAGTGCACTATCAGTACAACCACAATGTACTGGTAGGATCACGCGGCTATGCCACTAGTGCAACATAAACAAGCCAAGACAACATTATAATCACATGCATATATATCAACATATACAATATTATCAATATTTACGAACAACGAACAACTTCACATTTATATCAAATCATTGGTCCTCTCACGGAACCCGAACCCAAAGAGTTAGCATACATGAACGTGGTATCCGATCCCATAATTATGCCAGAACGTGGCAACCGATCCCATAGTTATGCCAGAACGTGGCAACCAATCCATTCAACACACCACAATCACAATCACAATCACAATCACAATCTCAATCACAAGTATATCATCAAGATCATACATTTAAGTCATGATTTCATGGCAATCATCATTCATACAACTGTGATCAATATTGCAACATTCATACATATACAAGTATCATAATGAAGCAAGAAAAAACACACATCACACACTCATAAAATTACAACCATCACCTACCTCGAAACAAGCTTGAAACCCTAAGAAACTTAATCCTTCTCCTTTCAGATTTGTTCCGCTTGTTCTTGGTCTATAAACAATTAATATAATACGGGAATCAATAAACAATCACTAATTACTTGAATTACTAACAATTCTATGAACCATAGATCATACCCATGATCCTAATTATCTAATTAAAGGTTGTTTCCACCATAGAATCTATATCAAAACCTTCCCTTATCAATATTTACCCATTCTATTACGTTCTATGGATCGAAAAACAGATTCAGGGAGTGAAAAGCTTACCTTAGCCTCAAGAATGGTTAAAAACGAGTAGGAGTTCTTGGGGTTCGGTCCTTTGCTCTAAAAGTCAAAAAGTGCATAATGAGGTTGTTTACGGGTTTATTAACGACTTTAATTCACATCGAGCCTGCCACAACGGCCGTCACCCTACTGTAGCGGCCCTGCCAGAGCGGCAAAACCCAGTGCCAAAATGGGTTACGCGAGACAGAGAGCTAATTCAAGAATTCCAAAATTCCCATTTCACAACACACCTCTAACCCAAGATGCTCAGAAAATACCTTTTTTGCTAAGATCAATTCCGGGAGTTCTACTCGCCCGCACTAAATTTCGTAAAGTTGTACGGATTCCTTAACGAGTTATCTAACTACTCATGTAATCAAAATCATAAATGATTCAACCGATTGTTAGCAGATTTTCCTACACCTCAAAGACTCCAACTTCGTCCAAATTTGGACAAGGTTGGGAAAAATTCAAATACTACAAAAAAAATTTCCAGCCCCAAATTTCCCCCCATTGACTTTTTTATAACGACGGAACCCGGTCATTAGAATATATTCCAATTTACCCATCACTTAAATAGGCTAGGGAAGGAATGCAGTAATACGTGAATCGACGAACAATTGGTGGTATTGTCTCACATGTCCCTCTTAGTCTCCCAAGTATCTTCGTCAACTGGACGATGTTTCCATTGAACTTTCACGGACTTAATCTCCTTGTCCTCAACTTATGCACATCACGATCAAGAATCGCAATCGGTTCCTCCTCATATTAGAGGTCCTTGTCTAACTCAATTGAGTCCCACTTTATGATATAATCCCCGTCACCATGATATATCTTCAACATGGACACATAAAATACCGAATGAACACTTGATAAATTAGGAGGTAAAATCAATCTATACGCTACCGGTCCCACAAATTTCAAAAGGACCAATGTATCTAGGACTTAGCTTACCCTTCTTACCAAATCTCATCACCCCTTTCATGGGTGATACTTTAAGAAGAACATTTTCACCTGATTGAAACGCCATGTCTCTTACCTTATGATCCGCATACTTCTTCTGGGTACTCTGGTTTGCTAAAAGCCTGGCTTGGATACTCCTCACCTTATCTTGAGCATCTTTCACTAAATCTACCCCCAAAGGTTTCACATCTCCAGCCTCAAACCATCCTATGGGTGATCTACATCCCCTCCCATAGAATGCCTTAAATGGTGTCATATCAATGCTGGAGTGATAACTATTATTATAGGAGAGTTCACGCAAAGGTAAAAAGTTATCCCAATGCCCTCCAAAATCAATCACATATGCCCGCAATATGTCTTCCAACACTTGAACAGTCCTCTATGACTGTCTGTTTGCCTATGGATGGAAGGTTGTGCTAAAAATGAGTTGTGTGCCGAATTCATCATGCAATATCCTCCAAAACTTGGATGTGAATTGGGTACCACGGTCTGAGATGATAGAGAGGAGCACCCCATGCAACCTCACTATCTCTTTCACATAAACCTTAGCCAATTGTTCAGCATTATAATCTATTCTTATCGGAATAAAATGGGCTGACTTAGTCAATCTATCAACCACTACCCAAATAGAATCAAATTTTTCCAAAGTCTTGGGAAGACCAACAACAAAATCCATGGCTGTTCTTTCCCACTTCCATTCCGGAATTGGCATTCTTTGAAGCAAACCTGCAGGCCTTTGATGTTCATACTTCACTTGTTGACAATTTTGACACTTCGCCACACACTCCGCTATGTCTTTCTTCATACCCGACCACCAATAAATTCGCTTCAGATCTTTATACATCTTGGTCACCCCCGGATGAATAGAATATCGCGAACCATGAGACTCTGCCAACAATTTCTCAATCAAGTCATCTACTCTAGGAACACAGATTTTCCCTTTAAAATTGAGTACACCATCCGTATCAAGAGTGGTCTCTTGTGCCTTACCATGCACAGTTTTCTTTCTAAGCTCCTCCAAATTCTCATCCTCAAATTGTTTGGCCTTGATCTCTTCAATGAAAGTGACCCTTATCTTAATACTAGCTAGCACCCCACCTCTTTCTGAGATGCCCAACTGCATGAACTTAGACTCTAAGGTATGAATTTCCTTAGCCGAAGGTCGCTTAAATACACTCAAGCAAGCTAAACTACCCATACTCACCGTTTTTCGACTCAAAGCGTTTGCCACCACATTAGCCTTGCCCGGATGGTATTGAATTGTCACATCATAATCTTTAAGTAACTCCATCCACCTTCGTTGTCTCAAATTCTGATCCTTTTGAGTGAACACATGTTGTAAGCTACGATGATCAGTTAACACTTCACAGTTAACACCATAAAGGTAATGCAACCATATCTTAAGAGCAAACACTACCGCTGCCAACTCTAAATCATGGGTTGGATAATTCCTCTCATGAACCTTCAATTGACGCGAGGCATACATTATAACATTCTCATCCTGCATCAACACAACACCCAACCCAGAATGAAAAGCATCACAATAAACAATAAAATCTTTACCTCCAACCGGTAATGCTAGAATAGGTGCTGTAGTCAAAAGAGTCTTGAGCTTTTGAAAGCTCTCCTCACATTTTTTTGCCCATTTAAAAGGTATCTCCTTTTTGGTCAAGTTAGTCAAGTGCGTGGCGATAGAAGAAAAGTTCTTCACAAATCGACAATATTAGCTAGTAAGCCCTACAAGACTCCTAACTTCCTTCACAGAGCTAGGCCTAACCCAATTCTTAACCGCTTCAATCTTTTTGGGATCTACCGTTACCCCTTCTTTTGAAACTACATGCCCAAAAAATACAACTGATTTCAACCAAAATTCACACTTAGAAAATTTAGCATATAACTTTTGCTTCCCAAGAACACCCAAAACACTATGAAGATGGTCGGTATGCTCTTCCTCACTTTTTGAATAGACTAAAATATCGTCGATAAACACTATAACAAACGAATCCAGGAATGGTTTGAACACCCAATTCATCAAACTCAAGAAAGCTGCAGGCGCATTGGTCAAACCGAACGACATAACTAGGAATTCATAGTGCCCATAGCGAGTTCTAAACGCTGTCTAGGGCACATCCTCAGGACTAATTTGCAATTTATGGTAACCAGATCTCAGATCAATCTTAGAGAAAACCAATGCACCTTGCAATTGGTCAAAAAGATCATCTATTTGAGGCAAAGGGTAGTTGTTTCAAATAGTTACCCTATTTAATTGCCGGTAATCTATACACATTCTCATTCTACCATCATTTTTCTTAACAAACAATACTGGAGCACCACACGGGGAAGCACTAGGATGAATAAATCCCTTATCAAGAAGCTCTTTGATTTGAGCCTTAAGCTCTCTTAATTCTGCCGGAGCCATGCGATGTGGAGGGATAGAAATGGGATGCGTACCAGGCTCTAAATCAATGCAAAAATCTATATCTCTATCCGAAGGCATACCATGCAAATCATTAGGAAATACTTCTATAAATTCCGATACCACATGAATAGACCTAATGGATGGAGCCTCAATCTCAACATCTCTAATATGAGCCAAAAAAGCCAAACAACCCTGCCCTATCAATTTCTTAGACCGAATGGAGGATATGATCTTAGTTCGCTTAGGCTTGTACACCCCTTCCCACTCTAAGTTTTCCCTTCTTAGAATTTCTAGAGTTACGGACTTAGTATTACAATTAAGTATGGTATAATAGGGGGACAACCAAGTCATACCTAAGATTATGTCAAAGTCAGTCATATCCAAAATCACCAAATCAGCCCAAGTCTGAAAACCCATAAACAAAATAGGACAAACGCGATAGACATGGGAACTATGACTGACTCTCCAACTAGGGTGGAAATACGAATAGGGGCATCAAGAATATCACAAATCATATCAAATTTTGAGGCAAATCGCACAGATACATAAGAATAACTATAACCCGGATCAAATAACACATTCACCATTCGATCACAGACAAAAATAGTACCTATGATCACCGCGTCAGATGCCTCTGCCTTATTCTTCCCCGGAAAGGCATAGCACTGAGCCCTATCATCTTGATGAACCACTTACCTGCCTGATTGCACATTACCTCTGCTTGCATTACCATTTCCTCTATCTCCACGACCTCGCTGATTACCTTCTCGCCCACCTTGTGGACGTCCTCTACCATTATTACCATTCCTCGCGGGTACCACTGCTCTAGACTACTGCTGCGCATAATCTAACACACGTGGGTAGGGACAATCTCTCCTCGTATGCCTAGGTTCTCCATAGTTGTAACAAGTATGATCAAAAGATGGCCTGTCGCCCGTCGAAGGCGCGACTCCCTGGCTATCTTGAAAATTATGAGATGGAGTTTCCGATTAACTATTTGTAGAGGCAGGCATAGCAGACTGAATTGGCTTGGCTACAAGCGTTGGCCTTCCGAACCCCTTGGAATAAGAACCTTATAAGTTACTCGAGTTCTTGACCCTTTTTGCTCTTGCCTTAACTTGACCGTCTCGCCTCACCCCATCCACTTTCTTAACATAGTGTATCACCTTATTAAAGCTTCTCCCTGCAAAAGCCATATGAACATATAATACTTGCAACTCAGAATTTAATCCCCTAATAAATAACTGGATTCTCTCTTCCTCAATAGAGACCAATTGAGTAGCATATCTAGACAAAGCGTGGAACTCGCCCTTATAAGCAGCCACAGTCCTACCACCTTGCTCTAAAGCCATGAACTCATCCTTCTTGCGATCCCTCAAAGTCCTAGACACATACTTCTCTAGAAACAGAGCATGAAATTGGGTCCAAGTAAGTGGAGGTAAAGTAGAAGATCTGCATTCCATATAAGCTATCCACAAAGTCATCCCCATGCTGATGAACAATACCCATTTATGAAACCACTCATAGCAATCCATAATGAACTCATAAGCATCCTCATTCTCAGAACCAAGAAACACAGGAGTTTTTAGCTTCAGAAACTTAGTCAACATTTCATGCTCATTACCAGTCAAAACAGAACCAGACAAAGGACGAAAGAAATCATCATTACTTGTAACGACTCGAGAGCACCCCCTAGTCGTTACCGGCGTATTTGACTTCGAAGGGTCTTATACAAGCCCTTAGCATTCGTCATAGCATGTATCATAGAATAAAAATTGCGGAAAATTTAAAACTTTTACTTTGGAAGTTCAACTTCACTTCATAAATGAAAAATAGAATCTAACTTCGTCACAATGCACCATCTAGACATAGAAGTATGGAAAATGGGACTTAGCCCTTACATCAATAAGAAGTCTTGAAAATTGGAAGTACAACAATGTCTTTCAACATAAGACATCTAGACATAGAAGTATGGAAAATGGGACTTAGCCCTTACATCAATAAGAAGTCTTGAAAATTGGAAGTACAACAATGTCTTTCAACATAAGCAAAGAGCTAAACATAGAAGCTAGATCATAGGGTTTTGTCCTCGGACATGAGGACTCACCAACTTGGGGAAGCAACTCCAAGTGTCTTGAGAAGTAAGCTTGAATCCTCAACGGCCCGTACCTAAATGTTTGGGAAAAGGGAGAAAATATAGGTCAGAACAACACACGTACTAAGTATGGCTACTATGCATAAAAACCATTGAAACATGCACAAAATGACATTTTAGTCAAAACATGCTTTTTTCCAAGTAGATCCAATATGACCACAAATTAAGTATCATAGTCCAAACCAACATAATATCATCCCAACATGTAGACAGCCCTAGCAATACTAGTGCAATGCAAAGAATAGAACCCCATAACCCTATTCAAAGCCAAGTATCACATTAAGTAACCTACTTCATGCATACATTCATAAGATCATATTTCATCATAACTTACCATATTCATAATGATCATACATAACATAGCTTCAACATACATAAGTTGTAATCATCATAATCATAAGAGAACACTATGACAACCATACCTTAGGATCCCACTAGTGCAATGTGCAAGAGAAGTCCCATACCCTCTCTTACACTATGTAGAAACCCTTAAGAAAGCCCTAGTAAGAGTTCCCACCTTTCATACCTTCATTTACTTTTACATTAGGGAAATATTTCAATAACCGACATAGACCATGAGAGCTACATGGAATCCGGTGTTCTACTCCCATACCGAAAAGAGAGGGTTAACACTTGCCTAAGGTGTAACCATTCGTACATAGCTATATAGGTGGATCCACTAAGCTAGAGTCCTATGTGGGAACATAGTTAAGGGTCAAGGAGATTTCTTCTAGAAACCCGAACTTACTAAACGTGAGGGTTTCCATCTCATGAGACAACACATACCGTAGGTTATCCGGACTTTCTAAATGTGAGGAAACCCATGTGGGGAGTCGGACTTACTAAACGTGAGACCCCCATCTCATTTCATGCCCTTTTGGTGCTAAGCATCTAATTCCCTTTTGAAATCATCTTTAGTCATCACACAAGTTCACATTAGCCTTTAATAGACCCTTATGTAGACATCTTACCATAATAGCTCATATGTGTTCATAAGTGAGTAACAATCCTTTCACTTTAGAGACACTTAGCAAGCAAGTAAACCTTTCACTTTACATTACACTATAATCATGAGAACTACCTTTCAATCATATAGCAATCATACCATAATATACATACATACATACTTCATAGCTAATTCAAGTGTATAGGGTTAAGGATGAGAAAACTAGGTCATTAACACCACAACAACACATTAGGTATAGCATCATTACAATCTAAGTAATTCACCTTTCATACTTGAGTTCAAAGAAGAACCAACCTTCATACCTTCTTGCCCTTCGTGGGACATGCATACTTCAATTACCAAGAAATTCATAAACAATACATAATACAAGGTAATTCATGAAGTAATAACATAATCAACATCAATATAAGAATTGACATATTCCCTTCATAGCCTTCAAGGCTTCATTCAAAGACTCAACCCTAATTTCATCAAAATTATACATAACCTAGGGTAGAATCATCATACAAAAATGAATTACATAACATCACATTCAATTCATAGCCTTCAATCAATAGCCAACACAAACTAGGGTTAGAATTAGGAATAGAAGAAGAAACATGAGTTTCATGGGGAATTCTTCAAGAAACCACCAATACAACATAAATTCATCCATAATTGTTCATATAACATCAATCAAAGTCAGTTTATAACATCAATTTCACTTTTAGAAAGAAGACCCACATTTTTGGATTGAAACCTAGAAATTGGAGATTTTGAAATTCATCTTGAAGGGGCCTCTTGGGGAAAGGAATCCCAAGAGTGATAAGCAAGCATACCTTATTGATGAATTTACCACAAAAATCTGAGTTGAAACCTTGGAGAGTTGGTCTTCTTCTTGAAGCTCCAATCTTCTTCAATGGAGTCCTTGAGAAGAGAGAGAGTAGAGAGTAGAGAGAAGGAGGAACTCTAGGTTTAGATCTTTGGGGTTTTGTGTTTGAGTGATAAAAATGAGGTAACTTGACTTAAAAATCATTATATACACGTCCCCTAAATACCCCTCACTCAAATGGAGTCTTTAATGAAGTAAAAAAAGATTTCTGAATTTCTTCATTTTCGTCGCGGAACAAGTCCGCGAAGCGGAGCTGTTCCCTGAAGATATTTGGAATTAAATTTCGAGACAGTAGAGTCGGCGACACGACCGCGTCGCGAATAAACTGTTTGCTACTTGGGGGGGCAAGTCCGCGATGCGCCCTTGTTTCCTGCAAGAGCAATTTGCAAGCTGCCTTGGCAGCTTGCTTGGCCAAGGTTGGGGTCCCCCTTGGGGCCCCTTATGGTGGTCCCAGGGCGTCGTATTAGAATGTTTTGACCCTATAAACATATATTTACCTATTTTAACTATTTTTACAAGATTACACCATAATACGACCTTCCCAAGCCTGCCCAAAACCTAAGGACACACTAGAACACATTCTTCTCTAGTTTCCGGACGTCGTGGTCGTTTCTTGACGTTTAGACTTTTACTCTTCCACACCAAGTCAATTACATTAGTTTAGGTTTATAAACATCATTTTAACTATTTTTAAGTCATTATTCATAAGGTGAGGCTCTAACTTAAGTCATAGAATTTCCGGGGTGTTACAATATCCCCTTAGGAACATTCGTCCCCGAATGTCACTTGGACTTCTCTCTAGAGAGACAATGACTGAACTTAGCAGCACAACAACCAGTCACATCAACAACATCATATCATCATATTATATAGGAATTTAATCCACAACATCACTATGCTCAAACTCTTTACGTCACCTAAGTATAGGAGGAACTACCTTCTACATTTTCAATGAGCATCAACATATATATTAAGCAATCAACAAGACATTCCTTTAGCAAGACAACATCATGCATGCTCATTACAACTCTCATGAATACAACATCACACAACATCTATCGGTGCAATTTCCAATCATGAGAAACAAAATTCATGAAAACTCAAAATAAAACTTTAAGCATGAATTTTCACAAAAATATGCACATACAAGGAAATCATATCATAATCATCAACACACATGATTTTCAATTTATACCTAATTAAGAGAGACTACTAACCTCAACTTTGGCTAGGAGTGGGAGGAAAAATATGAGGGTAGCGGGACTTCATGTTGGCCTCGGCCTCCCTTATTGCACCCTCAACTAGGTGGTTTCTCCATATGACTTTTACAGAGGCAACCTCTTTATTCCTCAACTTCTTAACTTGACGATCTAGGATTTCGACCGGAACCACTTCATAAGAAAGGTTCTCATTCACCCCTAAAACTTCTAGAGGGAGAATGGACACCGGGTCACTTATACACTTCTTTAACATAGAAATATGGAACACCGAGTGAATCGGGGCCAATTTGATGGGAAATTTCAACTCATAAGTGACCTTTCCGACACGCTTCAAGATCTCATAAGGCCCAACATACCGGGGGATAAGTTTCCTCTTCTTACCAAACCTCATCACCCCTTTCATAGGTGAGATTTTTAAGTAGACCCAATCATCTACTTCAAATTCAAGATCTCTCCTTCTATTATCGGCATAAGACTTTTGCCGACTATGAGCCGTTTTCAACCTATCCCTTATAAGTCGAACTTTTTCCGTAGCCTCATAGACTACCTCGGGACAAAAAAGAGCAAATTCACCTACTTCAAACCACCCAACCGAAGATCGAAACCTTCTACCATAAAGTGCTTCAAAGGGTGCCATAGCAATACTCGAGTGGTACTTATTGTTGTAGGAAAATTCTATTAAAGGTAGGTGGTCATCCCAATTACCTTTGAAGTCAATAACACACGCTCTCAACATGTCCTCTAGGGTTTGGATGGTGCGTTCCACTTGACCATCCGTTTGAGGGTGAAATGCGGTACTAAGTTTCACTTGAGTACCAAGCCCACTTTGGAAATACCTCCAAAAATGGGAAGTAAATTGGGCACCTCTATCCAATATAATCGACAACGAGGCCCCATGCAATTTCACAATCTCCTTAATGTACAACTTAGCATAATCTTCCGCCGAATAAGAAACTTTGACGGGAAGGAAATGGGATGATTTAGTGAATCTATCCACAATGACCCAAATGGAATCATGTTGCCTACGGGTTCGACGCAAACCTACCACGAAGTCCATATTGATATCTTCCCACTTCCAAGTGGGGGTATCAATATCTTGAGTTAGACCTCCCAGTCCCTGGTGCTCGGCTTTGACTTGTTGGCAATTTGAGCACCTAGCCACAAAATCTGCTATGTCTCTTTTCATTCCGTTCCACCAATAAATCTCATGTAAGTCGCGATACATTTTGGTGGCTCTCGGATGGATGGAGTATCGGGACCCATGGACCTCCTCTAAGATTGTCTCTCTTAGGCCATCCACATCCGGCACACATAATCTTCCTTGGTGCCTAAGCACCCCATCTTCTCCTTGAAAGAAAGTTTATATTGCTTTGTTGAGAACCGACTCTTTTAGTTCCATCAAAATAGGGTCAAGATGTTGCTTAGACTTCACGTCTACAATAACCGATGACTCGGAATTATGACGGACCATGACACCTCCTTTTGGGGAATGTTCAAGTCGGACACCCAACCGGTCTAGCCTATGTACATCACAGGCTAACTCCCTTTTCTCTTCTTCCACATGTGAAACACTACCCATAGATGTACGACTCAACGCATCCGTAACCACATTTGCTTTTCCGGGGTGGTAAAGGACACTCATATCATAATCTTTTAAGAGTTCTAACCACCTCCTTTGTCAGAGATTCAATTCTTTTTGGCTAAAAACATATTGAAGACTCTTGTGGTCGGTAAACACATCCACATGTACCCCATAGAGATAGTGTCTCCAAATCTTTAAAGCAAAGACTACGGCCGCTAGCTTAAGGTCATGTGTTGGATAATTCTTCTCATGCACCTTGAGTTGTCTTGAGGCATAAGCTATAACCTTACCATGCTGCATGAGGACACAACCCAAACCCACTAGGGAAGCATCACAATATACTACAAACCCTTCGGTGCCCTCCGGTAAGGTCAAAACCGGAGCGGAGGTGAGCTTATCTTTCAAAAATTGAAAGCTATTTTCACAAGATTCCGACCATTTGAACTTGGACTTCTTTTGAGTTAAGGCCGTTAATGGAGATGCAATAGATGAAAATCCCTCAACAAACCTCTGGTAGTAAACGGCCAAACCCAAAAAGCTTCGGATGTCGGAAGGATTCAAAGGTCTAGGCCAACTTTTGACCGCATCGGTTTTCTTTGGATCAACTTCTATACCCTCACTAGAAACAATGTGACCAAGGAAAGCAACCGATCTTAGCCAAAACTCGCACTTGCTAAACTTAGCATAGAGTTGGTGATCTTTGAGGCCCTGTAATACTATCCTCAAATGATTCTTGTGATCTTCCTCATTTTTAGAGTATATCAAGATGTCATCAATAAATACAATAACAAATGAGTCTAGAAAATTTCTAAAAACACGATTCATAAGGTCCATGAAAGCTGCCGGGGCATTTGTAAGACCAAAGGACATCACTATGAACTCAAAATGACCATATCTTGTTTGGAAGACTGTTTTCGGAACATCAACACCTCTCACCCTAAGTTGGTGATAACCCGACCTCAAATCAATTTTTGTAAAGTAACTCGCTCCTTGGAGTTGATCAAATAAGTCATCAATCCTAGGGAGTGGATACTTGTTCTTAATGGTCACCTTATTTAACTGTCGGTAATCAATACACATACGAAGAGATTCATCATTCTTCTTCACAAATAACACCGGTGCACCCCAAGGAGATATACTGGGTTGGATGAAACCCTTATCCAACAAATCTTTGAGTTGAGCTTTTAATTCCTTCAACTCCGCCGGGGCCATCCGGTAAGGAGGGATTGAAATGGGTTGCGTATTC
Organism: Solanum gracilifrons; assembly: GCA_029582605.1. Lineage (NCBI taxonomy): Eukaryota > Viridiplantae > Streptophyta > Magnoliopsida > Solanales > Solanaceae > Solanum > Solanum gracilifrons. The sequence goes on from JAJOOH010017909.1 coordinate 18,335, forward strand.
GGCAATAAATCTATGCCGAAATCTATTTCCCGTTCGGGAGGAATCCCGGGTAAGTAATCGGGAAAGACTTCCGAAAAATCCTTCACTACGGCGACCGACTCCAAAGGAGGAATCTCGGAATCAAGATCCTTGACCCTGACAATATGATAGAGACAACCCTTAGAAATCAACTTACAAGATTTTAGACATGAAATGATCCTTCCCCTAGGAAAGGAATTTCCTCCCTTCCATTCAAAAATGTGTTTATTAGGAAATTGAAACTTCACAATTCGGGTCCTACAATCTATGGACGCAAAACAAGCATGAAGCCAATCCATCCCCAATATAACATCAAACTCTAACATATCCAGTTCCACCAAATCAACCAAAGTGACTTTATTAGGCAATGATATGGGACAACCCCTATAGACTCTTTTAGCAACTATGGAATCACCCACCGGGGTAGAAACCGAAAAGGGTTTAGCAAAGACATCGGGAAGCATATCAAACTTTATAGCCACTAAAGGGGTTACTAATACACTCAAATTATACCTCCCTAAAGAAGCATAAGTGATCGTTATCAAGTAAAGAACCCAACTTGTAGGTTGGGGTCGATCCCACGAAAAAAATGGTTTAGACTTTAATTTAACCAACAATTATATTCAATTAGTCAAAATACTTCCAGAAACAAATAATAATAAAGGGGGGGGGGGGGGGG
>JAJOOH010017910.1:0-17026 GCA_029582605.1 Solanum gracilifrons
TATATATTTATGGCATTAAGTTCACTGAAAGCCTCACCTATTGCATATTCACAAAATATATCATCTTGAGAGAAATAACCATTGAAGCAAAACTGCAAGACTTCGTCATAGCAACACTAGAACCGGATTCATGAGTTGTGTTAGAGTCTAATTTATTGAATCTTGAAGTTTGATCAATTAAAGACTAGGGTTCTTAGTGATTCACATCCCTTCAATGTGGAAAGACATACAAACCCAAGTCACATCATCATGCACGTCCTACGATGGAGTGATTTTATTGAATGTGAACTTAAAGTTGGGTATTTATTGCTTGTATTATAATGTTACGAGACAAAGTTGTTGAAAAATAGAAATCAAGTGACTTTTTAAACAAAGTTGTGTTAGATATATTTATTGTTATGTAGAAATTAAGTCTCTTTCCAATTGGAAATTTTTGTTGTTCTTGTTTTCTGCTTTTTGCATCTCGATATCAAGCTTATGAAATCCTAGCATAAGGATAAATACTTGCCTGTTCCGGGTGTTAAGACCTACTCAATTAGTTAGTATCCCAATAAAAGTATAGAAGTATTAATGATGTGTCTAAACTTATGGTATATCCTTGACCAAAATAATGTGAGTTCTTATGTTCTTCATGTGCAATTGGTCTCCCTATGCTTATGGTTCCAAATGCTTTAATTTCTCAACATTGAATGTCGTCGTTGCAACTTGAGTTGTAGACAAACTTTAAAGCTAATATTGTGCATGGACACCAATTTGACTAAAAGAACAATTAAGTTCAATGAGTGTTGCAGAGAGTTCTTTCAAGTCTCAGGAGAAAACATTTATTTCTAATCATAAAAGATCTCATAGATATTGGTTGCAACTCTGTAAGTACAAATTCTTATACAAAACTCTGCTTTATCGATCGTGATTGTTTTTATTTTTATAATCAACAAATGCCTTACACATAAAATGTCTCACATCCTACACTGTGTTTTAAAAACTCTTCTGTAAACCCTTCAAACCTAAAATTTTACCCAATGTAAAGCACGAACACAATACCTTGCTAAATACTATGTAAATATAAGACATTACTAATTTGTTTTTTGTTATCTTCTCCATGTTTAACCGGTAGATATTTTGAGTACTGTTTGTTCTGTTTTATTGTAAGATATGTTTACCCCGAAGGCATTGTGAAGATGTGTGATACACAACATGGGCTTCACTAAGAGTCACGACTTAAGTGAGCCTATAACAATACTGCATTTATTCAGGTTCACTCCAGAGAAAATACGGTATGCAAATCTTGTTAGTTGGATTGTTTTAATAATTTATTTTGTATTTGGGCCCATTATTTGTGCAACCTGCTGCAATTTTTAATTCTATCCCAACCTAAGTGATACTTATTCTCCCATTTAATATTAGTTACGTTATAAGCGAAAAGAAAGCAAGTACAAATTCTTTCGACAACATATCATGTTTGAGAACATGATTATTTTCCATATTTAAAGCACTTGTGTTGTCACACAAGAGGGGAATTGTTTCTATGAGTACACCAAAATCTTCAAGCTATTGTTTTATCCATAGTAGTTGTGCACAACACAAAGAAGTGGCAACATACTCAACTTCAGCTATGGACAAGGCCAATGAGTTCTGCTTCTTTGTTCCCCCAAGAGATTAATGATGACCCAAGGAAGTGAGCCATTCTAGAGGTACTTTTTCTGTCAACCAGGTATCCAACATAGTCTGTATCAACATATCCAATCAGATCAAAATAGTCACCTGTAGGATAGTATATGAAAAGGTCGAGAGTTCCCTTTAGATATCTCAAGATACTCTTAGCTTCCTTAAGATGAGATTTCTTAGGACATGCCTGAAATCTTGCACACATTCCCCTGCTTAACACCACATCTGGTCTACTTGATGTCAGGTAGAGGATAGATCCAATGATTCCCATATACATGGTTTCATTTACCTCAACACCTGCTTCATCAATGTCAAGATTAGAGCTTGTTCCCATGGGGTGTCAATCATATTGGCTTCCAACATGTTGAACTTTTTTAGCAGCACCTTGATGTGCTTTTCTTGGCAAATGGAAGTGTCATGTATGGACTTTTTGATTTGTAGCCCCAAGATGAAATTGAGTTCTCCCATCATGCTCATTTTAAACTCATATCCCATCAAAGCAGCAAAAATATTGCATAATGTCATCAACATATACTTGCACAATGAGAAGTTCCTTCCCTCTTGATTTCAGAAACAAGATATTATCATTTTTTCCTCTCTTGAAGACATTGTTAAGAAGAATTTTGATAATCTTTCGTACCACACCGTTGGAGCCTGCTTTAAATCATATAAATCCTTGTACAACCTCAACACATGATTTGGTAAATCCACATTTAAAAAAATAGGAGGTTGCTTGACGTGCACTTCTTCCTTTAAGTACCCATTCAAGAAGGAACTTTTTACATCAATTTGGAATAGTTTGAATCCCATGTAAGGAGGAAAAGCAATTAGAATTCTGATAACTTCCATCCTAGCAACAACATCAAAGGTTTCATCATAATCAATTTCACCCTCTTAATTATAGCCTTGGACTACCCGTCTCGACTTGTTTCTTGTGATGACTCCATGCTCATCTAATTTTTTTTCTTTACACCTATCTAGTCCCTACAATGGATCTGTCAATTGGAATATGGACCAGATGCAAAACATGTTTTTTTTTTTAAACTGATGAAGCTCCTCTGCATTGAGTTGACCCAATCAACGTCCTTCAATGCTTCCTTCATATTCTTTGGTTCAATGGTGGAGATCAAGGTTAAAAAAGCCATATGATTCCTTGTTTGTGACTTGGTGTGCATTCCAGAATCCAATGGAGAGACAAGATTGCCCATGAGATGAGATGACAGATGTTTCCAGTTTGACTTCTTAAAAGTCTCAGCAGCCAGCTCCGCAGTTGATTCATCATTCTCAGAGATTTATCCCTCACTTCATCTTGACCTACTGCATCTGCAGTGTCAAGCTGACCTGGTCCTTCTTCAGAGTCAGTATTGAACTCGTAAAACTCAAATGTTTAATGAAACAATATCATATGATGAAAATATGGGTGGGTCATATTAAACATCGTGTCAAGTTAAAACCAGACAAATAAATTGAAACGGAGGAAGTATAAAACAACTATTTTCAACTCATCTTGAAAGTTGGGAAGAGGTTTAGGGCCAAAATATTTCTAATGAAATCGTACATGTATGGGACACCCTTTCTTGTGCTTTAGTGCATATATTTCTACCCATGAAAAGATTTTTGTGGCTTTTTCCATATTTTTGAAGTTATGTTGGTCTTAGGGGTTTTCTTAAAAAATCTTTTTTTTTTGCAATAATATTGTGTCTAGGGTTTTAAAAAATATAAAAAAAGGTTCAACTTTGTTTGACAGTCTAATGTACTACAAAAAAATAAGAAGTGTAGTTGTAATGTACTATAAAGAAACCAAAAGGAAATAAGAGTCTTTTAAAGAATGAAACAATAAACTTTAGCTGCTCTTTAACATTTAACAATGGACAAAACTTTGAATTATTCTAGAAAAAAATCATAAATTCCTCAAGAAATAATGTTTGAAATATTCTTATATCTTGCATTTAAAGTGTGTTCCACATTCTGTAATTCAAGTGTATTCGAATCAGATTTTTTGGATATCCATAAATGTCGTTCTAGTGGGGAAAAATTTCTTCTGAAAGGAGAAGAAGTTTATTATACCACGGAGGAAAAGGAAGATGGAAAAGCCTCTATCTCCCTTCTTCAAGTTGATAGATTTAATAAAATCTACAATCGTGTTCCTACATATTCTCGTTTCAGTTCATGCGTTAATGGTTTATTTTGTGGTTGGGAATCATCATCACATCTAATTTTCAATCCTAGCAAAAAAGAATTAAGATTTGTGCCCGACCTGAATAAAGGTATTCCTCGGTGTAGTTATTCATTAGGTTTAGAGCAAACAAAAAAACAAGTACAAAGTTATCTCGACAACATACACTACTAAAAAACTACGAAAAAATGACGGACTGTGTGGCTTTTTTAGTCAAAATCAATGGAAAAGCGACGCAGTCATGTTCGCCGCTTTTTGGCTCGACGCTATCGTGTCGCTTTTTGATTTATTTTAAAAAAAAGCGACGAACAATGTCACTTTTTTTATATTTTCATTTATTTTTTATTTCCAAATAGCGACGCAGTCCGTCGCTTTTCTAGAAATTTATATTTTGAAAATTCTAGAAAAGCGGCGGACTAAAGGACACTGTTCGTCACTTTTTTGGAAATTAATTATTTGAAATACCCAGAAAAGCGACGGACTAAAGGACCCTGTCTGTCGCTTTTTTGGGTTTATTTGAAAAAATAATGCAAAAAAACGACGGACAAAACTTCCCTATCCGTCACTTTTTTCTGCATTTTTTGATAATAGAAACTGCCCACCTACAAATATAAATTAATTCAATTCATATTGAACCAGACCAATCAAAAAAAATATAATGTAAACATCACACAACATATAAAACAACAAACTTAAATCAATCTTCAAAATATCTAAATCACAATACAAAAACTTATAAAGTCATTCAAAATGTGTTTCAAAATTTCAGAAAGTTCATAAAAGAGACTTTAACTAGGGAGTGCGATCTTCAAAATTATCCTCCTCCTCACTGTCGTCGTCAGTGTCCTCGGGAGTCGAAGATGTAGTGAGTCGACGAGCGAGGTTCAACACTTGTTCTTTGATTTGCTGAACGGTTGCTATCATGCTTTGTTGTTCAGCTACTCTTCTCCGCTCAGACTCTTCCAGTGTTGATGTAAACTGTGCTATTTGAGCCGACATAGCAGCAATCTGAACACCGTCAAGTGCCTCGACTTGACGTGACGATCCAATATGTTGTAAGCCTGACTGGAGTCGTCTTACATCATTTTGAAAGCCTCGACCATAGAATCTACCCTTGTGTGTCCCCCTGCCACTCTTTCTGTCTAAATTTGTCTAGACAGTTCAGGTGTCATTTGGACCGAACTGTCTAGATTCTCATTAATGTACTGATTAAACTTAGTCTGCATATTAAATGAAAAAATTGACATCAACATATATACATATCATAAATATATTCACTACTAATATTATTCATATTAAATAACTTACAATAGTTCGTTCGGCCCTATCCTCCACCCACACATCCGGATCTGACTCATTTTCTTTCTTCTTCACATGAGTCTTCTTGAAAACCTCTGGTACAAGGGGAGTGCGCCCCATTTCTTTTTTCTATAAATAAAAAATAAATTTATATTATAACGATATTAATCAACTAATTATTTATTTAAAAGTTTGAATTAGAACTTACCATCTCTCTTGTAATTGTTCCAACGCTCTTATTCCTAGAAACTTCTTCAGTTTAAAACTTAAAACCATTGACACAATACTTATTCATTGTCTACATTTGAGATTCAGGTCCAAGTGCAACTTCTTTCAGTAATTGCAAATATTCGACATTTGAGTATTCATCATAAACTATTATATTGTTGTTTAAATAATATAATTTAGTGTAACATGAATACATTATTAAATACTTATTGATTCAATTTAAGCTTGCACACTTACATATTCTGTTAGCCATTTGGAAAATTCCGTAAAGATGGCTTCATTACCCATGTGTTTACGAACATCATTGTACATTCATATATTTCGTTAGTTAATGAACACTTATTAGTATGTATGTAATTTGATAATATATTTTTAACACTTACTTGAGATATGGTTGAATCTCTGTACAATTAAGCAAAATATGTGTCACAACTGATTTCATTTCCATACTAGTGAAGCTTCGCTTTCCACGTTTTTTAGATCCTCCACCATTTTGATTAAAAATTGATATCGGTGGAAATAAAGAATCAATATCACCTTCATCATTGCGATTGAGCCTGTTTCTCCTACATTACACATCAGTCCCAAAGTAATAAGAATAAAAATCACCAGTTTCTCTACCAATATGACCTTGAACAACAGATTCTTCGATCTTTCCCCTTTGCTTAATTGTTTGCTTGGAACTGCCTTTCTGCATGTATATATCTATATATGTTAAATAAGGGAAAAAAACTTAATGATTAACTATTTTACTTAGTGAATATTTCAATGATTGTTACCTCTCAAATGGATACATCTATCTTGTTTGAACTGGACCTCTGAGGCGGGACTTTTGTACAAGGTGAATTAGAAGATGCTCCATCACATCAAAGAAACCACATGGAAAGATCTTCTCCAACTTAGTAGTAATAACAAGAATATTTTTTTCCATCCTGTCCAAACTACCCTCCAACAACTTTCCAGAATACAAATCTTTAAAGAAAAGACTTATCTCTGTGATTGGTTTCCATATCCTTTTGGGTAGATGACTAAAACCGATAGGAATTAAAGTTTCCATGAATACATGACAATCATGACTTTTCATACCTATTAATTTTCCTTCATTAATGTCTGCCCGCTTTCCCAAATTCGAAGCATAGCCCTTCGGCATCCTCAAATTTTAACCCACTCACAAATTTCACGTTTCCCATCCAATGTGAATGAAAAACTGGATTTAAGCTTAACTATTTTACCATTTTGTAATTTCTACACCCATAACTCTCTTCTCCTATAATATTACTTTATGTACATTCTAACTTTTGGATTGTCTTTTGTCTTGCCCTTAACATTCATCACTTTGTTGAACAAATTGTCAAAAAAAAAAATCGATGTGCATCACATCAAGATTCTATCGTAGCAGATTGTTCTTTCCAATACGACAACTCCCAAAATATGCTTTGTTTGGTCCAATTATGTTCAACACCATATCCAGGAAGTCTAGAAGATGAAGCTTCTGTAACTTTAGGTAATTGAGAAACTCTCTCCCAAATTTGATGCACTGTGAGTAATGGAGGTGGGGGATCACTTTCAATCTTATTTTTCCTGAATGCATTTTTCATCTTTCTAAACTCATGGCCCATTGGCAAGAACTGACGATGACAATCAAATCATGTAGTTTTTCTGCCATGCTTTAAAGTGAATGCCTTACTATTTTATATGCAATACGGACAAGCTAGCTTTTCAGCTGTCATCCAACCAGACAACATCCATATGCAGGAAAATCATTAATAGTCCACATTAAAGAAGCACGCATAATGAAATTCTTCTTAGTTGATATATCATAAGTCAAAAAGCCTTCAAACCATAATTGTTTGAGTTCATCTATCAATGGTTGTAGATAGACATCAATCAAACTTTTTGGATTACAGGGACCTGGAATAACACAACTTAGAAAGATGTAGGGACTGTCATGCACATTTCAGGAGGAAGATTATACAGAGTAAGAAATACCGGCCAACATGAATAAGGAAAAGCAGCATAAGAGAATGGTGTGAAGCCATCTGCGCACAACCCCAACCTAACATTTCTTGGTTCACTAGCAAAATCAGGATATACATTATCAAAATGCTTTCATGCTTCACCATCAGATGGATGAGACAAGACACTCGACGACCTTTTATATTCACGATGCCATCTCATATGTGGGTCATACCTCATTGATGCATACAACCTCTTTAACCTAGGAATAAGAGGTAGATAATGCATCACCTTAACTAGGACCATCTTTCCATCCGGAGTCCTCTTATAACAAGCATGTCCACAAAACTTACAATTTTCTAATTCACTATCAGTCTTGTAAAACAACATGCAACCATTAACACAACAATAAATTCTATCATACGTCAATCTTAACTTGGAAACCAAACGCTTTGCCTTATAGAAGTTCTTAGGTATGTTTAACTCCGGATTAACTAGTTCACACAAAAGATCAACCATTGAGTCCATAGCGCATTAGGAACATTCCAATCTGATTTAATATTCATTAATATAACCGCAACTGACAAGGCAGAATGTGGAATTCCTTCACATAGTGGACGACTAGACTCTTCTAATTGATCATAGAAGCGTCTTGTTTATTCATTAGGAGCTTCATCAAAATATTGTTTGAGTTCCATCCCACCTTGAACCCCGAAAGCATCATTGATCATTTCATGAACCCTATCATGTTCAACCCTAATTTGACCATGTGGTGCAAGCATATTATATTCATCCACAAACATCGAACTATAAAACATATCATCCAATCCATCTATTTCTCCATGATCAATCCATACAAAATATCTAGGCTTAAATCCATTATAGTACAAATGAACCCTAACTGTTTCTGGTTCGAAAAATTTTAAGCACCTACATGCACTACAAGGACACCTAACCAATCCATTATTCTTGAAAATATCAAGTGTCATTGTATGTTCAATAAAAGTTCTAACACCGTCAATAAACTCATGTTTCAAACTAGCACCAATTTCATAATGCATATTATACATCCACAAGCGATGATCCATCTACAAATAAATAGATATTCAATTATATTAATAAATTTAATAATAATTTTACTACAATAAACTAATTTATATTGTTAATATAAATATTACATTTCAAGATCTACAAAGTTAAAGCTTAATTAATTACTGAATACTAATTAATTAAGTTCAAAATAAGTTCAAGTTCTAGTTAAGTTCAAAATTAAGTTTATATTCCGAATTATCTTTTCAAGTTATTATAAATTAATTAAGTTAAAAAAAGTTCTAATTAATTTAAGTTCAAATTAACTAAGGTCAATAAGATTTCAAGTAATTCAAAATTCTAATTAAGTTCAAATAAAATCCAAGTTCTAATAAAGTTAAAAATTAAGTTCTAATTAATTAAGGTCAACAAGATTTCAAGTTCATATTCCTAATTAAGTTCAAGTTATAGTAAATTCAAGTTATAATTAATTATAAGTTCTAATTAAGTTGTAATTCAAATCCCTAAAATCCCAAATTCAACTTAGCTAGCTAGTGCTAAAATCCAAAATTCAAACTATAAGTCCTAAAATCTCAAATATAATTCAAACTAGTCCTAAATTTCAAATTCAAACTAGTCTTAAAATCACAAATTCAAAGTACTCCTAGAATCCAAAAATCAAACTAGTGCTAAAATTCCAAATTCAAACTATTAGTAGTCGAAAAAATCTCAAATATAATTCAAACTAGTCTTAAAATCACAAATTCAAACTAGTCCTAGAATCCCAAAATCAAACTATTGTTAAAATCCCAAATTCAAACTATTAGTCCTAAAATTTCAAATATAATTCAAACTCTAGTCCTAAATTCCAAATTCAAACTAGTCTTAAAATCACAAATTCAAACTAGTCCTAAAATCTCAAAATTAAACTAGCGCTAAAATCTCAAATTCAAACTATTAGTCCTAAAAACTCAAATATAATTCAAACTCTAGTTAGTCCTAAAATCCGAAAATCAAACTAACTCAAATAATACCCAAATTCAAACAACTCCTTAAATACCCTAATTCAAACTAATCCTACAATCCCAAAATCAAACTAATTAACTCAAGAAATATCCAAATTCAAACAAATCCTAAGATACCCTAATTCAAACTAACCCTAACATTAAAATTTTCAATGCACTCACTAACTAATAATCCCTAATTCAAACTAACAATCAATAAATACAAAATCAATAAACTAATTACAATTAAATAGCTAACAAAATCAAATGTAGCTCAAATTGAATTTTTTTTATATATAAAACCCTAACCTTAAAGGAGAAGGAGAGAATGAAGAGAGAGGGGAAGGAGGCGGCGGCGACGGCTCCTCCAGTAGCTACTTCTCGTGAACACCGGCAACGGACGGCGGGACAACGGACGGAGGGACGGTGCGCCCCAGAGTGAAAACAAGGAAGAGAGAAGGAGGTTTTTTGAAAATGGGAAAATGGGGAAATGGGGGAAAATTAGTGTCTGTCTTTCAGATATTTAACAAAAAGTGACAGACAATGTCTCTATGTCCGTCGCTTTTTAATAAAATAGTTGACCAACATTTTGACCAAAAAGCGACGGACTAAGAGACACCGTCCGACGCTTTTTAAAAATAATTGACCATATATTTTGACCAAGAAGCAACGGACTTAAAGATGTCGTCCGTCACTTTTTTTTAAAAAAAAAATAATAAAATAAAATAAATTAAAAGCGACTTACAGCGTGGTTATTTTTTAATTTATATATAATTATTTTTAATAAAAGTGATGGACGGTGTCGCTATTTATATTAAATAAATAATTATTAATTATATATTTATTTGACGCAAAAATCCGAAAAAAATAGCGACGGACTAAGAAATGCCATCCGTCGCATTTTGTAAAATAATTTTAAAAATAATTATTTTTCAAAAAAAGCGACGAAAGTGTGGCAAAGGGCATCGCTTTATGGAGCGACGCCATCCGTCGCTTTTTTGTCTGTCGTTTTTAGCAGTTTTTTAGTAGTGATATCATGCTGAAGAAGGAAACATAAAATACTAGATTTTCGATTTAGGCATAGACAAATTATGGAGAGAGACTCGAAGCATTTTCCCTAGTATTCCATCTTGTAGCCCCAGTATTTGCATTAGTGGAGTTATCTATCAGTTGACCTATCATTTTGTTATAAATGATTACAAATCAGCTATAGTTGCATTTGATGTTAAATCTGAAAATTTTGAAATTATTATATTCAGTAAAGCATTTTGGTCGGTGCATTATCATGAGTTGATAGAGGTGAAGGGTAAATTAGAAATCATAAATTATGAAAGAAAGCTAAGTGGATACATGGACATGTGGATTTTAGAGAAGAAACCAGAAAAACAATGAGAGAGACATAGAATTAGCATTCCCTTGATATGGTACGAGATTGTATTTGTCATGTACTTAAGGTCATGTGCTTTCTGTTGTTTCTGTTATGATGTCACGTGAAAGATTTGGCTGGAATTACAAATCAATGGGCTTCTAACGGAAAACAACATCAATAACATTTATAGTTATGTTGAAAGTCTTGTTTCCTTTGGATAATTTTTTTTCAAATTGGAAGGCATCATGAGTGCTTATATGTCCTTTTTCTTGAATTTTGGTAACTTAATCCTATAAGATCGCAGAATTGGTGTTAAAAGTATCCAAATAGAGATATGTTACATTTATAGTTATGTTTAAAGTCTCGTTTCCTTTGGATTATTTCAAGGTTTGGTGAAGTGATGTACTGTGAATTTATGGTACTTTTGATGCTTTAAACTTGGAGTTTTGTGTGCTTCTTAAGCAGTTGTTAGTATATGTGATGACATTTTACTTGGATTTTACAAGATATATGTTTTTGGAGCAGTTGGCACTAAAATATTGCAGCATAAGTGATTTTTAAGGATTCACGAGTTGACCTACGAGCCGTAGACTCTTCTATGACCCGTAGTTAGGTATCATGGTTTGAAGTGGTAATCTAAAATGATAGAAGCTAATGACGAGCCATAGTTGCTTCCGCGAGCCGAACAATGAAGTCGTAGAAATGTTAAGAGATGTTATATTCTAGTGAGCGAATGGAGAATTGATAGGACGGGCCATACAAAGATCTACAACCGCATATCATGCACGTAGAAACTTTTGTCAAGTTGAACGACTAATTGCTGACTAACGGAGGGGACATACAAACCGTAGGAAATCCTACGAGTCATAGGTACCAAGGGTAGAAACGACTGCTCAAGCAGAATTTCCTTAAATTTTCATTTCCTATAGTGTTTAGGATTTGATGTCCATAAATATTAGTTGTAATTTTGATTTTCGAGTTGTTAGACGTTTCGAGACTTGTCTTTTTGGCTTTGAGAACTATTTTGCAAACATTTTTAGCATTTAGTTCTTTAAGTGTTGGTTTATAAAATTTCTTTTGTTCTACAATTCAAGATTCTGGATTTCATCTACTCTAATTGTAAGTTTATGATTTATTTTATTAATATTATTATGAATTGTGATCACCCAAGCATGAGTAGCTAAATCCACAACTAGGATTGTGGAACCATGAGTAATTAACAAAGAAGACCAAATAATTAAGTAATTCTTCAATAGTGTTTATGCATGTGTTGTTGATCTCTTATTTCCAGTGTATACCATGTACATGGAATCAAGGAAATACCCTGACCCCTATTATCCTGAATTAAGAAAAACTTTGCGAAGAAGGTTGGAAGAGGTAAAAATCTTGGACTAAACGATGATCCAATATGAGAGGGTCATGGAGAGGTTGTGTAACACCCCATACTCAAAATAGAGGATTTCATGTTAGAACGTCAAGGTGCCACCCCTCAAGGACTAACTATGGGCCCTTGAAGAGGACCCCTAGAAAACTTCCCAAGGTAGTGACCTACGACAGGACCCACTCCCCGTGGGTGGGTCCATGCCTCGTGGATAGGGGTCGTGTTCAAGCTTTGTTGTTTTTTTCCAGTCTCTGAACCCAAACCACGATTGACCAAGATGGACTGTGGTTCCACCCACGGCCCATCAGCGTGGTCTCGTGGTTAGGACAAAATGAGGCAGTTGGGCGATTAAGTTTAGGGGAACTTTGGGGTTTTCCAGTTTTAATTAGGATTAAGTGGTGTCGTCTTAACCTAATACACACCACATATATAAGGACTTTAGACCCCTAAATTAAGTGATTTAAGTCATTCTCTCAACTCACCAAAAAGAAACCCAATTCTCTCCCAAATATTCTCTCTCTAGAAGAAGAAGAAGAAGAAGAAGAAGAAGAAGAAGAAAAAGAAAAAGAAGAAGAAGGAGGAGAAGGAGATGGAGAAGGAGATGAAGGAGGTTCAAGCTAGATCAAGTCCTCCAATCTTCAAGATTTTGAGGGCATTGTGACTAAGGTATGATAGCTATTCATCCATGGACTTCTTCCATCCATGAAGTTCCCTAGTTTTCCCTAATTGTGAAGATTAAATCCCCAATTCTAGTTAGGGTTTCTTCCAATATTGTGGGTATTGATGTATGTTGATCCAATTGAGTGGATAATGATTGTTTATGACTGAATTATTAGTAAATCAAGTTTTTAAGATGAAATTACATGTTTACATGCCTAACCCGTGTCTATAAAGATGAAATTGAAGTAAGTGGGTTTTGGTGCCTTGAAAGGGGAAATGGAGGATTTAGAGTCAACCTTCTAAGATTGATGATATGTGTAGTAGATTGCTTGAGATTAGGGCATATAGATATGATTTGAATGAGATTAAAGTATGCATGTTGAATTAGGACTAGTAATGCTTGAGATTAAGCCTATATGATGATATATGATTAGAATTATTTAAGAATGCAGCATGTGAGTAGAATGCCTTGAGACTTAGGTCTATGAGATGCTTATGAGAAGTATTGCTTGAGAGTAAAGCTTGTAGCTATGAATGTTGATTCCTAGGTCTTTGAGAGTAAGGCTATGGTGATGAATTATGAATGTTAAGGCTTTAAGAGTGAAGCTTGCAAGAGAATGGTAAGCTATTGATAGGATGGTTGTGGAAGGAATTTACATACATAATCTACATTATGTATGTATTAATGTGTGAATATGATATTGAATATGAGATGAAAGTTTTTACGTAAATTGAATCTGGCTTCCAAACGGGATCCTTTTACACTAGTTGAGTTCGGGTTCCCAAGTATATTTCATGCGATGGAGACCTTTTATGCAAGTTGAGTCCGAGATTCTAGTAGCAACCTTCATACCTATAGAGTATGTTAATTATGATAGATTGAAGTTGTGATATGGTATCCCTTCATGAATAGCATGACTTGGTAAGACAAGACCATGCATGTTAGCTTGAGTAGTAGATCTCATGGATAGCCTTGGATTGAGAAATCGTACCCTTCCTAAGGTTATGTTGAACTAGCATAAGAGAATGCTTGCATGATAGCATGATTTGGTAAGGCCAAACCATTTCATTGGTAGCTTGGATTGAGCAATAGTACCCTTCCTAAAGTAGGTTGGGAATGCATGAGAGTGTGCTTTTCCTTGATAACCTTGACTTGGTAAATCGTAACCATTCATGAGTAATGTATGTATTGGACTATAAAGAAGTACTTTTCCATGATTAGTAGACATAGCTTAAAAGGGACAAGTCCCTACTCAAAGTAGCATGATGATGATGAATTAAGGTTATTTCAAGGAAGTATCGTAAGTATGTTTTTATATGAGATTTTCTTTTATGATGTATGCTTATCTTGGATTGTTGCTATAGTTGCCTTCCTTGATATATTTGACTAAAGGCGAATGCTCACTTGTCTATGAGAAATAAGCTAAGGATGAGGTCAAAAGATGATGAATATGAATGATGGCCTAAAGTGGTTTACTTAGCATGGGTGAGATTTATGGGGTTTCATCCATGCATTGCACAAGTATGCTTTGAGGTTATTTATGAAGTGTCTCTCTTATAGTATGATGATCTAGATGCATTGATTATGCCTACAACTATGTTGTTATCTCTTATGCTTATAGTTTATGTCTTATGTTGGCTAATGATTATGTTATGCTCTTGATGATGTTATATTAGCTATCATATTTAGTACATTTTGTACTAACACATACTCTTGCCTACATTTTTATTAAATGTAGGGTCCGGCGATATTAAGTTCCATCCACGTGGCTAGGATCACAGTAGAGCAAGGATTGAAGCTTTGGTGAATCCTCATAGTATTCGAGGAGATAGTCACCATGTTCTTATGTTGTCTTTAATTTTATCTTTTTAGAACTTTTGTATGGGCTACACCCTAAAGACCTTTATGGTTTTAGATGGTTGAGACAAGTGTTATAGACTTCCGCTCGTTTTTATAAAGGACTTTGATTGTAACGACCCGAGAGCACCCCCTAGTCGTTACCGATGTATTCGACCTCGAAGAGATCTTATACAAGACCTTAGCATTCGTCATAACATGTATCATAGAATAAAATCACGGAAAATTTAAAACTTTTACTTTGGAAGTTCAACTTCACTTCATATATGAAAAACAAAATCTAACTTCATCACAATGTACCATCTAGACATAGAAGTATCGAAAATGGAACTTAGCCCTTACATCAATAAGAAGTCTTGAAATAGGAAAGTACAACAATGTCTTTCAACATAAGCAAAGAACTAAACATAGAAGCTAGATCATAGGGTCTTGTCCTCGGACTTGAGGACTCACTAACTTGGGGAAGCAACTCCAAGTATCTTGAGAAGTAAGCTTGAATCCTCAGCGGCCCGAACCTAAATGTTTGGGGAAAAGGGAGAAAATATGGGTTAGTACAACACACGTACTAAGTATAGCTACTATGCTTAAAAACCATTGAAACATGCATAAAAGGACATTTAGTCAAAACATGTTGTTTGCCAAGTAAATCCAATATGCACACAAAGTAAGCATCATAATCCAAACCAACATAATATCATCCCAACATGTAGGCAACCCAAGCAATACTAGTACAATGCAAAGAATAGAACCCCTAAACCCTATTCAAAGTCAAGCATCACATTAAGCAACCTATTTAATGCATACATTCATAAAATAATATTTCATCATAACTTACCATATTCATAATGATCATACATAACATAGCTTCAACATACCTAAGTCATAATCATCATAATCATAAGAGAACACTACTACAACCATCTCTTAGGATCCCACAAGTGCATTGTGCAAGAGAAGTCACATACCCTCCCTTACACTATGTAGAAACCTTTAAGAAAGCCCTAGTAAGAGTTCACACCTTTCATACCTTCATTTACCTTTACATTAGGGAAATATTGCAATAACCGACATAGACCATGAGAGCTACATGGAATCCGGTGTTCTACTCTCACACCGAAAAGACAGGGTTAACAGTTGCCTAAGGTGTAACCATTCGTACATAGCTATCTAGGTGGATCCACTAAGCTAGAGTCCTATGTGGGCACATAGTTAAGGGTCAAGGAGATTGCTTCTAGAAACCCGAACATACTAAACGTGGGGGTTTCCATCTCATGAGACAACACATACCGTGGGTAATCCAGACTTGCTAAACGTGAAGAAACCCATGTGGGGAGTCGGACTAACTAAATGTGAGACCCCTATCTCATTTACATGCCCTTTCGGTGCTAAGCATTTAATTCCCTTTTGTAATCATCTATAGTCATCACATAAGTTCACATTAGCCTTTACTAGACTCTTATGTAGACATCTTACCATAATAGCTCATATGTGTTCATAAGTGAGTAAAAATCCTTTCACTTTAGAAACACTTAGCAAGTGAGTAAACCTTTTTGTTTACATTACACTATAATCATGAGAACTAACTTTTAATCATATAGCAATCATACCATAACATACATACATACTTCATAGCTAATTCAAGTGTAGAGGGTTAAGGATGAGAAAACTAGGTCATCAACACCACAACAACACATTAGGTATAGCATCATTACAATATAAGTAATTCACCTTTCATACTTGAGTTCAAAGAAGAACCAATTTTCATACCTTTTTGCCCTTCATGGGACATAAATACTTCAATTACCAAAAAATTCATAATCAATACATAATACAAGGTAATTCATGAAGTAATAACATAATCAACATCAATATAAGCAATTGACAAATTCCCTTCATAGCCTTGAAGGCTTCATTCAAAGACTCAACCCTAATTTCATAGAAATTACACATAACCTAGGGAAGAATCATCATAAAAATATGAATTACATATCATCACATTCAATTCATAGCCTTCAATCAATATCAAACACAAACTAAGGTTAGAATTAGGAAAAGAAGGATAAACACGGGTCTCATGGGGAATTCTTCAAGAAACCACCAATACAACATAAATTCATCCATAATTATTCATATAACATCAATCAAAGTCAGTTTATAATATCAATTTCACTTTAGAAAGAAGACCCACGTTTTTGGATTGAAACCTAGAAATTTGAGATTTTGAAATTCATCTTGAAGGGGAATCTTGGGGAAAGGAATCCCAAAAGTGATAAGCAACCATACCTCATTGACGAATTAACCACGAAAATCCGAGTTGAAACCTTAGAGAGTTGGTCTTCTTCTTGAAGCTCCAATCTTCTTCAATGGAGTTCTTGAGAAGAGAGAGAGTAGAGAGAAGGAG
>JAJOOH010017911.1:0-21312 GCA_029582605.1 Solanum gracilifrons
ACAAAAATGTCTCTTTCAACCCTTTTGTTATATCACTTTTTACATTAATGAAGGGCATTTTTGTAAACAAATAAATTGTTCTTAAAATTTATTATTTTGAATACAACAAACCAAACACTCAATAAAAAATAATCCCAACACAACTTATCCCATCATAATTAATCCCAACATAACTTATCCCAACATAACTTATCCCATCATAACTCATTTTCAAACCAAACGACCCCTTAGAGTACTATTATTACTTTCAAATTGGGGTTAGGAAAAGAATAAAGAATCGAACTACGCAAATTAAAATAACCAATTAATTGAATTACTAAATTATTAATACATTCATTCTCTTTTTCTTTTTGGTTTGGTGTCAGCCTGTCAGCATTCGTCTATCCTCTTCTTTTTTTAAGAATTGACAGATAACTAACAGTAGTACTTTACTATTAACAAAGCCTCTAGTACACCATATTACAATGAAAATTTATATACTAATCACAATATCTTTATACTAATTATTACTAATTTTAAAAAGAAATAAAATACTTTTATTCTTGTTATCACAAGTTAACATTAACACCAAGCAGAAGCAACGGTGAGGGTTTTTCCCATCCATCCAAACCTAATACCCCCACTTTGTTCATTTACATTAAATCCCGGGTTGCCACGTGGGCCCGAATTAAGCCTCTTAAGCAGTGAATCAGCAATTTGTTGACTCATGGGCCTCGGCCCGAACCCAGCCATACTCATTCGGGCCTTCCATTTACCAAACACCTCGCATCTCTCTACACGATCCCTCCCTTCACACGCTACCGAATTTGCTAATTTACGACTCAGCCCTTCTTCAATCTTGACCCGACCCGTTTCATCTCTTGATACAGTTGCGTCCAGTGAATCCAACAATGCTCCGTAATAGCCACACGCCTCGTTTACACGCGCCACAAACGCCGCCGTGTTCCCGTTCAACTCTTGCTCTACTAATGTCACCACCTTTGGTGATAACCCCTTTACTCGCCGGAGAAGCTCGTCTCTTAGATTCTCTGTTGTTACGCTCTCGTCGGGTAATCTGTATAATCTGTATGCGAAAGTCACTGCTAAAGCTTCGTCGTGTTCAATCCCTAATTTTTCCCTACTCAAATCAGTGATTGAACATGAAATTATATTGAAAATCAACGAAATCCCGACTTTGTTTGCTAGAGTTTTCAGATCATCTTCAATGGAATTTACTCTGTTATCAGCTCTGCCCGTGAACTCTGTTGTGATCGCCGTGATTTTTAAGCTGATGGGATAATCTGTATTCTTGGTAGCTAGCGCGTGTAGTAAATGCAAGTATTGTCCACCTTGTCCTATGTCGAAATCAATGACGTGAATTTTGTTTGAGGGATGATCAGCTACAGCTTCAACAATGGCTAAATTAGCTGCCATGAATCCAAGCTTGAAACACGGGGATATCTCGTAGAGATTTTGGGTTGAAACTGCGTGCTCTTTGCTATGCAGCTCCATCACCGGCGGTGGATACTCCGTTGAGTTCACGCGCGATCGGAGTGCCGACACCATGTACGCCGTCAGCCGCTGTTCGGAAGAACCTCTAACATCAGCGACCTGTGAGAGGCGCGTGAGGATCTGTACTGCAACATTGGTTTTTCCGTCGGTTATTGCGGTAGCAGCTTCGACAATAGACTGCTTGGGAGAAGATACTGGCGGAGATTCCATAGAAGAAGAACATGAAGACGTAGATGATGCCGGAGATAGGTAGTTACTAATCGGAGTAATCAGATTCTTTATTGTTTCCGACCACTCATCGTTGTTAGTCACAACAGAGACTGTATCTTCTTCTTCCTCATTGTTGTCTTCTAGGAGCTGTTTCTCTAACTCATGCAGTCGATTCATCATTTTTTCCTCTGATTCCTGGTATAAACTGTTCTGTACCTGATTTAGGTAAGAAGCAACTGCAGAACCATCCGGGTTACCAGAAGATAAAACCCCATTGGTGTTCGCCGTGGAAATCGGGAGGGGATGGCGTGCAGTCATCGGAGAAAATTCAGATGAAATCGACGAGGATGAAACAGAGTAATCTAGAGGAGAAATTGGAGATGCCTGCTGGTAACTTCTAGGCTTTACGTTACGAAGATAAAATCCCAAACCTTGCTGTTGTTGCTGTTGCAGAAATTGAAATTGCTGCTGCTGTTGTAGAAACTGAAACTGCTGCTGCTGTTGAAAGGCTGCGAGTGATCGTTTGCCGATGAACGTAGGTCTCCGGTGGAAATTCTGAGAAGCTCCATCAGGACGGTGGGAGAATTGAATTTGTGGCTGAGCGTTGTTCATCGGAATCAAGTTGGATCTTCCGGCGCCGCCGTAAAAGTCAGGAACTCCGCCGGAGAAATCCGAGGACATTTTTTTGCTTTTTGAGGAAAAAGAAACTTTCAATTTGCAACTGATACCTCAACCACTGCAAAAAGTTTGGATTTTATAAAAAATAATAATTATGCATTAAACAAAAAGTGGGTTTTGATTCACTAGTTTATAGGTAGGGTATTTAATCTAAAGAGGTTTAATTTGGATCCGTTGGATTATGATATTTAATTAATAATTAAGGAGAATGGAGGGTTGGATATTGAGGATGAGGAACAAGTTGGATTGTTAAACAATTAAAAGTTGGCGGACACACCAAACACGCGCCTTAATCACGCGTATTTTCACTTAAAAGAATGGGGGAATGATGAAAGGTGTCAGTAAAACAGACAAAGTTGTTAATTCGTCATGTCTAAGGTTCCAACAAAATTTAGCAAACCTCTATAAATTCGCTAAAATAAAAACTTCTTCTAAACACTTAGATACAAAATTTTTTTTTTAAAAAAAAAAAAATGTGGCTAAATTAAAGATATAATAAATATATTAAAATATTATTTAATTTAGTGATTTTAAACATGTCAGAAGGAAAATTAAAATTAATTTTTTTTTACACATATCTCATAATGTTAAAAGCTAATTAAATCATATCTCAATTCTTTTTCAAATTACAAAAAATTCTTAAATTTGGTGGAAGCCGGATCCACCCAAAACATCTCGATACATCGCGTTCTGATTTCGGATACAACCTCTAACGTCCCAATACATCACGGTTCAATTTCAGATACATCACTCAACGTCTTTTCGATACATCACGTACGTCTCGATACATCGCGTAAAGTGATGTATCCATCCGATATATTGCAGAAAGTGATGTATCCGACCGATATATTGTTTTAAGTGATGTATCTATACATTACTTTAAGTGATGTATCCGTCCGATACATAGCGTAAAGTGATGTATTTGAAAATGAGAGTAGAAATTCATGTAATTTTTTAAAATGCTATAATATTTTAAAGAATATAATAAATAAGTTGTGTATTTAGGTAATTTCTAAAATTAAGTGTTTCCATAAAAAGAAAGGAAATTATTTTTGAAACAGATTAAAAAGGAAAACATATTATTCTTTTTAAAATAGAGAGTGTAGTTATTTTAAATTTTAATTTATATATTCTCTCCGCTTATAAAAAATGAACTATTTTTCTTTTTCATATATTTTAAAAAGAATGATTTATTTCCTTTTTGACAATAATTTAATTTAATTAAAAAATTTCACCTGTCATGTTTAAAGCCACCAAATTAAAGAATATTTTGGTACATTTAATATAATTTTAATTTCGGATCATAGAATTTAAAATATTTTTTATTTTTTAAAATTGCGTGTGAAATTAAACTAGATAATCCTTTTAAATGAATTGAGTATATATATTTTTGTACTTTCTACTATATTTAGTAGGCGTTAGGTGATAAAATTTAAGATTTCAACTCTTAAGTTTTGATTTTAACTTATCAAAAAAATTAATTTCAAAAATAAAATTTATTTTTTAAAAAAATACACAATATGATCCATAAGTATATATTTTTAAAAATATAAATCATTATAATTTTCACAAAAAAATACTCATGTTTGACGTGGATAAATTATATCTTCCATATGAAAAAGTTATATTTAAAATAACTAAATTTTACTATCGTTGATCCTTTAAACAAGTAATTTTTTGTAAAATTATATTTATTTAATATAGCATAATCGCAAAAAATAGCTATAGAGAAAAGATGTAGACATGATTAAAAGAAGATTAAACTAAGTCGAACAATATTAATGACATTCAAATTGGTATGATTATAATTGAGATTGCCTTTTATTGTTCACATGGCTTAAAATATAATGGATTTTCCATTTTTCAAAAGACTCATAAAGCTCATTCATTTAAACTTAAATTTATTATATATATGTACACATGGATGACTCTCGACAATTATAATCTAAACAAATTAGTGTAACCTTTGAGAATCTAACCACAACTTTTTAAACTTTATTTAAACAATTACACAAACATATTCTCTCTTTTTTTCAGTTCATAAAATAGAAAAGAAAAAAAATGCGGACACGTGTCGATAGCTAGCTTTTTTTTGCGTGTCTGAAATCAAAAACCTGGGGAAGGCTTCTAGCGTGGCTTTTCTAAAACAATATAGAGGGTGTGTTTGGTTGGGGAAAATATTTTCTTATTTTCTCGTGTTTGATTGAAATTTTTTTTTTTTAAAAAAAATAAATTTAAAAATAAAGAAAATGACTTTCTCAATGAAAATAAAGAAAATAAGTTTTATAAGTGACATATTCTCAAACCTCATATTCAGTGGCGGAGCCACCTTACATTTAGGGGTTCAACCGAAATCCCTTTGGTAGAAAATTATATTATTTATACATGGTTAAAATACTTTTTAGGTATATATAGTACATGTCGAACCCCCTTCGACTACTTCGTGTGTCTATTTTTTCATATTTTGAACCCCCTTATTAAAAATTATGACTCCACTACTGCTCATGTCCTCACCCTTGACCATCCCATCCCGAGGCCCGATATTCTACCCCTCTCATCCATATAATATTTTGTTAAATTACATACAAATGTTGTTCATAAATAAGAGATCACAACTTGTTTTTCACAAAAAAAATATTCTCTCCTACGTACCAAACAGAATGAGAGAGAGTAATATTTTATTAGTTTGATGCATGTAAAAAGAAAGAGAGCAAATTGCGACTTCTCTTCCGTGTTTCATTTGTGTTTGTGTCTTCGGTTTAAGGTCAACTAACTACCTCTTTAATTTGGTGTCAATTGACAAAATCACTACGTACTTACCTTCCAACATACTCGAATCTCTTTTCCTCTCTTTTTCTTTTCGATTATTTATTTATTTAAAACACAAAAATTCACTATCAAAAAAAGTTGCATGATATCGTTATTTTATACTTCTTGATACAATCAAAGGAATGAGTTATATGTTATAGGGTCGGGCATGGGCTTAAAATAGGGAACGGGTCGTTTTTTAAGATTTAGATTAATTTAAGTTGATTTGGGGAATTCTGTCAATATAGGGGCACAAATGATTAAATTAGTAACGGCAAGGGTAAAAATAACTTCATTTTAATGGCAAGGGAATAGTCAACCAATAAAACAAAGTTGAGGATATTTTTGACCCTTTTTCCTATATTTAAAGTTGGACACCCTTAACAAAAGTTATGTCTCTGGAGCAATGATAATGAATGTCCATTTGAATGAAGGAGTTTCGGGTTTGAATCCCAAATAGTACAATATTATTTTTTATATTTTGAAATCCACATACAATTATTCTTGGACATCCTTAATAAAATTTAAGGTTCTGCCACTGCGAGAGAGGGAGGAGAAAAGATGAATACAATTGTATTCATTGTATTTCAATTACAATTGATATGGAATATAAAATAGTTATGCGTTAAATAAATACAAAAGCAAAATAAATACAAAATACAATCCTCTCTGCCCTCTCTCGATTTTGCTCTCCACTCTCCTCTCTCTCGATTTCGCTCATCTCTCTCCTCCTACTATTTATCCATTTTGATACAAATCAACGAAAAACTACAACGAATATAAATCCTTAGCAAATTAAAATATAACTGTGAAATGTAATTATTAAAACTGTAGCTAAGTAATCATATTTAAGACATAGTATTTGCTATGTTAGAATATTTCTCTTTAAAAAATAGTATAACTTACATAAATCACATAGTGTAAGGAATAAATTACATCATATCCCTACTGTTTTTCTAATTACAATAATCCCTTAAAATTTGTTCCTTTCGGATACATAAATCACCATCCGAATACATTAATTCTGATACAAGAAAAATCTTTCTGTTGCACTAAAAAAGGGAACAAAATTTTTTATGTTGCGTTTAAAAAGGAAAAGAAACGTAAAATTAATTATCAAATCCATAATCACGCAATTACGTTGTTCTCACTACTAATCAATCTCTCCCAAAGCATAACAACTTCAAAAATTCAAATTTCAAACTTCCTCTCCCAATTGTCAAAAATAATTCAACTTCGATTCAAAATCATGAGAATTGAGTTGATACATCATGAACATCTTTATTTTGTTGAGACATTCAAGAATCTGAGAAAGTGAGGTGAGTTGAATTAGTCATTGCAGCTTAGAGATCGATGAGTTGAGGAAAATCAGGAGATTCGGTACATTACAGAGACGAGCGTTGTTTTATCCCTATACAATTGTTTGAAGATCCTCTCAATTTTTATTCAAAATTGTCAAAAAAAAAAATTGAGAGTCAAAATTCTTCTCTTAGTTCATCGAAGTTCCTTTCAGTTTTGATTCAAAATTATTGAAAACATTTTGAGATTCAAAATTCTTCTCCCAATTCATCAAAGATCCTTTCAATTTTGATTCAAAATTGTTGAAAATTTTGAGAAGATACATCATGAATATCTTCGTTAGTCTGTACTTGCGGTGAAGAAACATGATCCAGAATTTGCAATATACTATGCATTGATACAACACATAAAAAGGCTGGAGAGATGTTGTGTAGTCGATTTTTTGATTTGTGATCTCGAGATGTTGTGTAGTCAATTTTTTGTGAATAGTTGTATCATTAGTTATTGTAATGTATCTGGTACTTGATTTTAGATTGATACATTAGTGTGTTTTAGTTATTCAGTATCAGATACATGTTGTTTTAGTTGCTAAAAGAATGAACATTTAGTAGTAATTTGTATGAATGTATCATGGTCATTAATGTATATCAAATACGTGTGATACACATTAGCCATTAATATGTATCTGTATTGGTTATCAATCTGAAGTTTTGACTTCTTCGGAGGTAGTAGAAAATTACATCAACGTGTTGCACAGTAAATCATAAAAATTGAAATATAAGAGTTAAAAAGATAAATATCATAATTTGATACATAATAAAGTAGTCAGCATTGCCACTGTTATGTATCATATTCTTATTATTGAAACTGATACGTAGTACTCTAATTATAGAACATTATGATTTATGTATCAAGATTATTATTGGATAATATATACATATACATAGCCTTCTAAGTTGAATAAGATTGAACAAACATTAAAGATTGTAGATACATAACACACAATTGATTTGGTACTGTCTATATAGCCTTTTAAATTTGAATAGGATTGAAGATACATTACAGAACTTGATACATATAAATGATACATTAGGTAGTGTTTATGTATCAACTACATATATATTGAGCAGGATAAACACTACTCAAAGATTCAACAGCGTTGGGGTTTTGTATCAATATCTTAAATGTGAACATGATACATTGAATAAAACAAATGCTACAGTAGTCGTAATGTATCGGAGTAGTGACAACACTAACAAAGTCTAATTTAAGAATCAAAATAAATGAGATACATTGAAAATCTGCAAGTTTGGTAGTGATGGCTGTGTAGCGACAAATCCAACTTTTCCCTCATTTTTTGGGCATTTTTCCAACAGTAATTTAGAACTCAAGCATGCATCCTTTTTTCGACTTCTTCGCTCTCGTATTCTTCATGATTAATGAGTCGATTCGTTGTTTATATCTATTTTCATGAAAGTTCTCATCATCAGAATTCATATGTATCAGAAAATTATAGATGAAAAAGCTAAAAAGGATTTATTTTTTTTAAAACGGTAATTCAAGAACTGGAAAGATAAAAAAAATTGATGAAGAAATAGTTCTACCTCTTTAGGGATTAGAAATTGATGAACTGGAGAGAGAATAGATTTGGAATTCAAAAATTGAGTGATGAAGGCAACTGCTGATCTGTGGGAGTGATGAAGGCATGAAAATAGGAACAAAAATCGTTGGGTTAGAGGGTTGTGAGTTATGTATCCGAAAAAGGAAGAAGGAAAGGAAAATACAGGGTTTTGTAATATTTTGAAATGGTAGGAAATTTTAGAGAATATGGAAAGAAAGATTGTGTAGTTAGGTAATTTTTCCATTATTTGTATTTTATCTTGTTGGTTTGTAATTCCCTCCAATCTATTAAATATGCAGCTTCATAATGTGAGTAACTGACTATCTTATCAATATGGATTGTGGTGCAGTGGTGAGATTGTTTCACCTTAATTAAAAGTTTCGAGTTAGAATTTTGAATATGAATTTTTTTTTTGTTGAAAACACCACTCCCAAATGAACCCTATAATGTATTGTTCAAATTTAATTAGATCTCCAATGCTAGACTTTAGACACAGGATAGGAGAACAAAAAAAAAATAGTAAAGTGACTGTTATTTTTAATCGTAATAATTTGATATCGTATATTTAGTATATATATATATATATTATAAAGGATTTTTTATAGGGAAATTTATGATTAAAATTTGACTCTTCCCCTCACAAATATTCTCATGGGATCCTAATATTTTTAGGAAAAAATGTATGAAATAGCAAATTATTAATTCAAATAAATGTTATAGCCATAGTTTATTTTATTTGTAATTCGCAGCAAACATTTCATTTTTTTGCCATCTGATTCGGTATACAATTAGTCATTTTATACATTTCGGTATAAAATGCGTTTGTGTTTGTATAAAGCGAGAGAAAAGTGTATATACAAATACAAATACATATATTTTCGTCCTATACACTTATAATTATACAA
Organism: Solanum gracilifrons; assembly: GCA_029582605.1. NCBI lineage: Eukaryota > Viridiplantae > Streptophyta > Magnoliopsida > Solanales > Solanaceae > Solanum > Solanum gracilifrons. The sequence goes on from JAJOOH010017911.1 coordinate 9,013, forward strand.
ATACAGATCTTATTATACAAATTACAATGTATAAATGCATTTATACAAAACTAAACAATCTGTATAAAATTCGATGTATCTAGCGAATTATACAAATCAAAACCCCATAGCAAATATAAAATTTGTTATGGAGCGCAATTATGCAAACTATAACTATAACATACAAATATGATTTCTATGTTTGCTATATGTGAAAGTTGCTCATATTTTTAACCGTAATAATTTGATATCGTATAATTAGTGTATGTATAAATATATATTATAAACATATTGATTATATAATAATTATCATTGTTTATATATTAAGATTTATGTAGGATAAAAATTAGAGTTATTTCTTATTGTGGACCTTTTGAGCTATCATGTAGTATAAAAATCCCAAAATTCAAAGGTTTAGAACGGAAGATTATTGTTAGCTTTCTAAATAGTGTCTTCCTATCTTTTTACTTGACCAATATGTATATTAAAAATTGATTTTACTTTTTCTGTTGTCCACTTTAGCAAATTAAAATAAATAAATAAATATATATTATTATTAATTTATTTTATTGTTAAATAATTATTTTCCAACTAGTAATTAAATTTTAAATAGTCTAAAAAGTAGTAAAATTTAGATTATAAAAAATGCTATAGTAAGCATAATTTGATAGAATATATATTCTTAATTAATAATTTATCAAATTACAAACTGAACAAATAGAAGAAAAGTATATTTTTATCTCCATTATAGCTATAGGATTGGTTGGTATCCATTTTCATAGGGTACCGGTGATTTGAATAATGTTGAAAAAGACAATTGGTGGACCAAAAATCTTTCCAGAAATTAAAACATTAAATTATCTACTTGATTTTCTTTGTGATATCTTAGGAATCAATTTATTAAAATTAGGGATGGACAAAATTTATAAATGAAAAAAAAAAAGCAGCAAAATGACAAAGTGGTCATTTATTCCGTGTGGGCTGAACTTTTGTCCATCCAGAGATTATTGTTTTTTTTTTTTTTTTGGAATTTCAAGATAATTTGTCAATCAAAGAGCATTTCGTATGAACCGAGTAAATTCTTTATTATATACTAGCCTGCAAATTACATAGGAGATATAAGTAGTACTAGACAATCTTTGTACGACATGTTCAATTCAAAAAATAGTTAACGAGGATCGATCCCAAGTCATGAATGACCACCCTCCAAATTAAACTCAATTATTACATTCTAAATAAATTGTTTTAAGAAACGACGTACGGTCTTTTCTAATGACCGAAGGAGAGTCTGATTAGGCGTAATCACTAATCAGTAATCACTAATCAATTTATACAATTAATATGTTTGTTGTAGAAGATAGGTGAGTAGTAATTGTATCACACGCTTTGCTAGGTTTGTGTTCATTGAACATTGTTGTTCAGTCGATTACATACAATTATTTATGTTTTTAATAAATAAGAATGTGTCATAAGTAGTGGTGGTCAGAATTTTTATTAAGTGATTTTAATTTATTTTTTAAAAAGTAAATACATAAATAATTAAAGAGAATTCAACGTCTACTTTTCGATATATATATGAATAATATAATTTTTTTAAAATTTCACCATTTGAATAAAAAAAGTCATAATCCCAAACTGACTCCGCCCTTGATAATGAGTATACTAGGAGTGCCGGACCATAATAATAAATGACTAAAAATCCTATGGAAATTCGTGGATACTTCCTATCATGTTTGGTAGCTTCAACAGGGTCAGCCTTGTTATTCGGTGGATGATTTTTACAAATCTAAAAGTTTAAATCGTTAGTAAAAATATTTTTATTTTTTAACTATATTTTCAAAATATGTGTGGATAAGATTTTGTTATTTGTATGATTCAAAAATGAAAAATTCTTTTTGATAGTAAATGGGAGTGAGAGTTAGTGTGAGACTCAAATCTTTAACACATGTGGTTGACCAAACACTATAAACAAAAAAAAAAGAGATACATAATAGGAGTATTTATTTGATGACATTTGAAATAAATGTAGGGAAAAAATTTATTGACATTTATGAACAAATGTCAATAATAATAAGATTACTTGACATGTGAAATTTTGTATTGATACCCTTTGAAATGAATAAAATTGGATAATATGGAATATATAGAACTTTTTGTAAATTACTATTGTAAATCCGATCAATGGTCATCTAATCTCTTTAATAGAAAATTGGAAATACAGGGAAGGGAGGATGAATACTTACTTTCCAAGAAGTATATTGAAGGTAGTTCAAACTTAGATTCTGATTAAAGAGGGAGGAGCGGAGAATAGAAATATTAATTTTAGGATGGTCATCCAAATATCCTTTGTTAATTAATATTTATATTAGGTATATAAGTCAAAAATAACTTTTGAGAAATGTATACTAATTTTTTCAAATGCTCTTAATAAAAAATTTAACTTGGAGTACTTACTATATCACTGCCCCCTTCAATGATTAGATAAATATAATTGCATGAAAAGCTAGATTTAGTATATGTCATATGTGCAATAATGCTTCTGTCATGCAACAAAAATCTAAAATAATAATTCATACAGCTATAATATGATGGATCTATGTATCTTCCTAAAGATACTCCATCTGATTTCATTATTACAGATTTTGGTTAAGATTTTGAGAATCATTATTGAATGGATACAAACTTATTCGGACTTGAGAGGCAAATTAAAAAAAATTAAAAGATACTCCCTATAGTGGAACCCACTCTAGTCTATATTGAGGTCCCATTTATTTTTAGGGAAAAGGGCCAAATATGCCCCTAAACTATTCGAAAAGGTCTAGATATACCCCGTTTAAAGTTTGGCTCACTCGTGCCCTCACAGTCCAATTTTTCGTCTAGATATGCCCTTATGGGCGTTAAATGCCAAATGGAATTGCCACGTCATTTTTACATTACCACGTGACATTTATATTAAAGGGAAAAATGGTCAAATATACCCCTAAACTATTCGAAAAGGTCTAGATATACTCCCTTTTAAATAAACTACCCGACCCGTTTTCAACAAAAAAATCCGATAAATCCCGAAAATGAGTAATTGACTAATAAAAAATATGAAAATATATATATAAAATTAACGCAAAAATTCACAAATAAATATAGTAATTTTAAATTCAACAATTTCAACAATTTTTTAAAATTTATATTTTTTGTCGATAAATCCCTAAAATGAGTAATTGATTAATAAAAAATATGAAAAATATAACCTAAAAATTCATATTTACTATATTTATTTGCGAATTTTTTGCGTTAATTTTATAAATTTTTTTTCATATTTTTCCTATTTTTTATTAGTCAATTACTCATTTTCGGGATTTACTGAAAAAAATAAAAATTTTAAAAAAATTGTTGAAAACGGGTCGGGTAGTTTATTTAAAAGGGAGGGGGTATATCTAGACCTTTTCGATTAGTTTAGGGGTATATTTGACCCTTTTTCCTTTAATATAAATGTCACGTGGTAATGTAAAAATGACGTGACAATTCCATTTGGCATTTAATGCCCATAAGGGCATATTTAGACGAAAAGTTGGACGGCGAGGGCAAGAGTGAGCCAAACTTTAAACGGGGGGTATATCTAGACCTTTTCGAATAGTTTAGGGGCATATTTGACCCTTTTCCCTTGTTTTTATTAAGATTAGAACATTTGAATCTGAATGAACATTTGAATATTGGATATGCATTAATAAGATTTAGAGGTTTGAATCTGAATACACATCTCAATATTAAAAATGTTGCATTAAGATCTGAATACTAAATAATTAAGATTGTTTGTTTTCTCAATAACTGAATATAACGTGTCTTTATTTTAAAAAAAAAATGGAAAAGGACCAAAAATACCCCTGAAGTACAGGAAAAGGTCTAAAAATACCCTCCATCCATCTTTTGGTTTAAAAATACCCTTCTACTCATCTTTTTGGTCTAAAATTACCCGCCCATCCACCTTTTTGCTCACTTATACCCTTACAACTAACAACCCTCTCTCTCTTTTTTTAAATACTTATTATGTGTCATTTTCTTATTGAATGAAATAAAAATCCACCTCTATTAATTTTTTTCCATAATTTATCCAAATCAAAACAATATATCTTTTCAAGATCCAAAAAAAATATTTTTTTAAATCTAGTAATTTCTATTTTCTATAGCTTTTTTTCAAAATAAATAAATTATTTTACATAATTAAAATATTTTAAAAAATACTAGTCATGCCACAATTACAGGGACATAATATATTAATATAAATCCTAAAAAAATGTCTATCTTTTTTTTAAAAAAAAAAAGATCATTTAATTTTTTTGACTAATAATCTTGTCGTCCGCGTCATTAGTGATCAAATCTTGGACTGGTGCACCAACTGGAACAACCTTTTTTTAGGATTTATATTAATATATTATCTCCCTGTAATTGTGGCATGACTAATATTTTTAAAAATATTTTAATTATCTAAAACTAATTTTTTTTTTTGGAAAAAGTTATAGAAAATAGAAATTACTTGATTTAAAAAAATATATTTTTTGGATCTTGAAAAGTATATCGTTTTGATTTGGATAAATTATGGGAAAAAATTAATAGAGGTGGATTTTTATTTCATTCAATAAGAAAATGACACATAATAAGTATTTTTTTTTTAAAAAGAGAGAGGGTTGTTAGTTGCAAGGGTATAAGTAGCAAAAAGGTGGATGGGTATTTTTAGACCAAAAGATGGATGAAGGGTATTTTTAGACATTTTACTGTACTTCAGGGTATTTTTGGCCTTTTTTGTTTTAAAAAATAATAATATAAAATTCAAGTAAAATATTTCTAAAGATCGATCTAATACTATATCAATAAAATATTTTAAAATAGTATAAGGTAATTGATGGTGGTGATGACTAACGATGGTGATTGTGTGTGTCGATTTGGGATGGTCTTGACTGATGATGGTGAGTGTGGATAGTATCTTATGTTATAGTGTGATTGACAATAGTAATTAATTGTGGTTGTTGGTGTGATGACTGATAACTAGTAATGGAATAATGTAGCTAATCACGATGGTTAATGAGGTCAGGGGTTAGTGATATATAATGTTGACAATTATTCAATAGTGAATAGTGGATGTAATAATGATTGGTGGTGATGACTGCAAATGATGATTAATGGTGGTGGAAATTGATTTTGGTAATTGACCATAGTTGTTGTTGGGTTGAGGATGGTGGTTATGAATGGTAGGTGATGGTGAGAGTTGTGCTGAAATTGTGTGGCGGGTGAAAGTAGATGGAGTAGTTCTGTCATCTTTGTACAAACTTTGCTTTTAAATAGATCTTAATATTTCAAACTCATTAAGAATAAATGCACTTAATGATTAAATCAGAATAATTTAGATTCGGAATTTAAAAACAAATAGACTTAATAATTGAAATCTGATTGATTAAGATTAAGACTTTCATTAAATACAAACAATTGATGCCTAAATGAATTGTTGGGGTATAATATATCTCTCAAGAAAAATATTTAAGAAAATAAATCAGATGTTACTTTTCACTATTACTCTTTGATTGTTCCCAAACTATTATCCTTAAGAATTAGTCAAAAACTTTATTAGATTAATGAAGGTGTAAATATGAAGAAAACAAAATAATACTTTTAAATTTTTGTAAAATTCACTTAATTTGTTATGAAAATTCCAAAAATTCATTTAATATGGACTAAAAAAACTAGTAAATATTTTAGGAAGAAACATGCATGCAAAGTTTGAGAAATGGTGAGTAATATTTGATGATGAATTGAATAAAAAGATGAATTAGAGATTCATGCACAAAGTTGCTTTGCGGATTACAAGGAAATGGATGTAATCATTGAGCCAATTATCTAAATTGAAATTTTGTTTGGTTATAAAAATATAATGTACGGATTATATTTTTAAAAAATGTTAGAAATCATAAAGCAAGAACAGAATTGTGGAAATTTTCTTCCTACATTATTTCTTCTGTGTGCATGTACAAAGAGTATCTAAATTTATACCATTATCCTAAGGACTAAATTACTATAACTATGTAACTCAATTTTGTACTGTTATGTAATTTTTTAAAACATTAATGAAAAAAATATAAATTTTATTTACTCTTTACTTAGCCTAACTTACACATAAATTAAAAAAATATTATTTCTTCTTCTCCTGCTTCTGCTGCTCCTCCTCCTTCCTCTTCATCTTCTTCTTCCTCCTCTTCATCGTCTTTTTCTTCCTCTCCTCCTCCTCCTTAATATTCTATGTACCGCAAACATGAATCATTTCTAACGAATTATTCATCAAAAGACTCAAAAAATAAAGAAAATTTCATACATAAACTTTGGGACTGTTTAGAGGTGATTTGAGTTGATCGGAATTGAATAGTCAGTGTATACTTCATGTATAGTTAAACTATATTCAACTTTTTAAGCGTATCATAACGTATAAACATTGTATAGCTCATGTATAGATAAGCTATGTATAGTTTTTTGAGTGTATCATATTGTATAGTAAATGTATACTTTCTATGACTTGATTTATTTTTTTATAATAACTATAAATTAAAATGACTATATTTTTTGTATACTAACTACTTTATTGTATGTATATTTGAAATCTTTCCTTTATTTGAAGCTGCAGGCCCAATGCTGAATGATTCAGGGCTGCTGGCCCAAATTGATGTTATGGCCCAAATAACATATTGGGTAAAAAGTTCTCTTGTTTTTGTTTAGATGTCTAAACCTATACGCTCCTTTCTTCCTTGAGAGCAATAATATAATAATATTAGAGAACAAGATAGTATGTGGGAGTTATTATAATATGGATTAGACGTAGCTCGACTACCTATTAACTTTATACTATAAATTTTGTCCTCCATATCTTCCTATCTAGGGTCAAAATATAACTTAACAAAAATGTGAATGATTAAGAACTAATTTGACAAAAAAATAAACTCCCAAATTTTTTAGTATACCGGTTATTTCTGATAACAATATGTTTTATTAATGGAAAAAGGGTCAAAAATACCCCTCAACTTTGGTTTATTAGTTGACTATACCCTTACCGTTAAAATAAAGTTATTTTTACCCTTGCTGTTACTAAACTTATCATTTGTACTCCTCTATGGACAGAAATCCCCAAATTAATCAAAATTAACCCGAATTCTACCCATCAGTCTCTTCTTCAAATCCAATCCGACCCATAATAACAAATACTCCAACTCACACTAAATTAAACCTCCACGATTTTAATAAAAAAAACATTGGATTGGATTGATCTTTGAAAAGATCTGCAACTTTACAACTAATTTCATGGATAGTCATTGAATTGGAGTTGAGGCTTTTTCTTCTTCTTCAATTGGAGCTGAAGTTTGAAGAACCAGATGTTCCACCATTTAAAAAAAAAAAAAAAACTTCAGCTTGATTCGAAAATTTGGAAGTCGCGAGTTAGGAATTTATTGTGAATGAATTCTGTTTCAATTTTTTTTTTTGTTGCTGATTCCATACCATTTCATGGTTATCCGTTGACCATTGATTTGGAGAGGATCAATTTGAACAAGGCAATCCGCCATTGAAGCCCAATCGAAGGTTAAATTTGAAAAATTGAATTGCTGCAAATAAGCTCCGTTTTGAGTGAATATTATTGCAAAAGATCGAAAACTTTTTGGAGAGTGTATGTACGAAATTTGAAATAATTTGGTGAAGGATTCCATGTTTTGGGGCTGAATTTCTTGAAGAGGGTTATTTAGATCTACGTCCATGGCTATGTTGTTCAATGTTGAAGGATGCTTGAGGTAAATAGATCACCATCAAGACATTGCTTCCGAGAATTTCATCTTGAATGACTCGATTGTCATACAAGATTCTAGAATAGAAATGGACTTTGAGTATTTTTTTGCATAGGTGGAGTATTTGGTTAGCTTGGGAAAAATGAAAATGATATTTGGATTTTCTTAAAGGAAATAGATTTCCATGTTCCTTGCACTTCACCTCAGACGTTGTGCACATAAATGTCTGCATACACACCTTGCACTTGATATTCATGGCCTTCTAGTTCGCGTCAAGTTTGCCTCCTTTTGCGCCTTTCATCTTCTCGATGTTCTTTTCACGAGCCATCTTGGCTTTCTGACAGTTGCATCCATCCATTATTGCTGCGACGGACGTGAATTGAAATCCTAGAGAGCTCCTTTGTTACAGGCGAAAAACAGTGGCCGGGATACGGCCCATTTGATTTGAATTGGATTTTAATTAAATGGGTTATGGGTCGAGTTATTGAAAATTCATTTTAAACGGATAATTTTGATTGAAATTGGGCAATTAAAGTCAATTTGGGAGATTCCGTCCAAATCAGGGGTATATCTGTTAAGTTTGTAGACGGCGAGGGTAAAAATAACTTTATTTTAACGGTAAGGGCATAGTCAACTAATAAACCAAAGTTGAGGGGTATTTTTGACTTAGCCGATGTTAGGACTTAGGTAAAAACAAGTAATTTTATATACATGAATTAATGATATAAATATTTTCATACTAATCGGGATAAACATAAATGACCATATTTATCCTCTTTGATCGTGGTTGGATACTTGTTTAGTGGAACTTAATGATACTTAATGAGACAAGTGTCATACATAAATGATACTCCCTCCGTCCCATTTTATGTGACACCATTTCCTTTTTGGTCAGTCCCAAAAAGAATGTCACATTTCCTTATATGGTAAGTATTTAAAGGTACAATTCCTCTTTTACCCTTATTGGTCCCACTTAATCTTAAAATAATACTCCAATACATTTATGAGGAGAGAGAAAAGTGAGTCTACTTTTTAAAGGGCAATTTGGTAAACATTTCAAAGTCTTCATTTATTTCTTAAACTCCGTGCCCGGTCAAATGTTGCCACATAAAATGGGACGGAGGGAGTATAAAATATGTAGATTTTGTAATTTATTTAGTGAATTTTTATTTTTTAATTTAAGTAAACGAAATTAGATAAAAGTAATCGTAACCATGTAAGCTTTGAATTTTAAACTTCATTTTGAAATCAATTTATTAATAAAGTTAAAAGCATATTGAGTCTTTGCATTTCTTTTTCATGGATTTTGTATATCTTGCTTGAATTAAATAATCTAAACTTATTCTTAGCAAATATTTTATAAACATATATTAAAATTAGATTTAAAAATAATACAACAACTCAATACTTGAAAAAATGTTAGCAAATATTATTTCAATAAGTATTGACATATAAAAATTCAAAACAAATTTATTTATATATCTTGTAAGTTGTAACTTGTATATATTTTAAATTATAAGTTGTATATCTAAAATGTATTGTGTGTATATTTATGAATATCCTATATATATGTACGTATATTTGTGTATATGATCTATTCTGTATACACAATTAATGTCTTCTTAGTTGCTTTTCAATTACTTGGATAAATATTGTCAATGTTGTAACCTCTATGACAATGGTGCTAAAGCTTTCATTCTCTTTTTTCTTTTCTAGTGATATTTAGATTTTTGAAATTTTGAGGGAAAAAATGTCATTTGAAGAAATCGCCTTGCCTTCTTGTGCTTTTTCAGGATTTTTTTATCGTTGTCATTTAAAGAATTCCCCCATTTTTGAATTATATCATATATAATGACAAATATATACTCACCCGAATTATTCACTGAATCTTTTATCTACAAAAATAGAAAATAGATAATGGTGGAGAGATTGCGTCTTGAAAGTTCATGAAATAATGATATACTTTGTTCACTAATGACCAATTTTTTTAAGTCAATGTATCTATCCACGAGATCTTGAACTAACGTTTCCATACGAAAGAGTTAGTTGACTTGAAGATTTAGAAGTTGCTCAAGCACGAAATTCAAAAAGTCTTCATACGAAAGAGTAACATTAGGGATAGTAAAGAGTAACCATGAAAGTTGACATGATAAAGTAAAGGAAGAAATTTCATAAATAGCCAAGACATGAAACTTAATAATCCTCCTTAGCCACAATTGCTTAATTACACTCTATAGCTATAGTTTCACTTGCTATGCTAATTTTCATTTGTATATTTCGCTGTTTTTTTTAATAAATTATATAAATTAGGTTTATACAAGTAATATATTCTATACAATTATTTGTATTGTATACAAAGTTACAAACTATTAATATAGATAAATAAGTAATTGTATCCAAATGTTGAAATTATACAATTGATTCGTATAAAGTATTGTGCATGATAATATACAATCAAAAAATATATAGAACCAAACACCAGATTGGAAGTTTGTATACACACAAATACTTATAGATATGTATAGTAAAACAACAAAATTATTAATACGTATACAAATATGATTTATACAAATACCTGTGATTTTTCATAACAAATTTCATTAAACTATAGCCGTGATTCATAATTATATAAATGGAAAAGTGCAAAATATACCCATGTTACTATTCAAAATAGTTCAAATAAACCTTTCATTATACTTTCAACGGAAAAGGATCAAAATTGCCCCTGAACTATGCGAAATAGACCACTTATACCCTCCATTACATTTTTGGATCAAAAATGCCCCCGCTGTTATCCCAGGAGACCACAAATACCCTCAAGAGTTAACACCCCAAATTTTTAGTGACGTGGCAAGCCACATGGGACTAATCCCTCCACCTAAGCATTGCCAACTAAGATTCACTACAAAAGTACTTGACCTTTAGTGGCAACAAAGTCGCCACAAATTCTCAAAATATAATTGCCACTAAAGGTTATGAGTGATTTTTAGTGGCGACTAACGCTCCAACAACCATTCGCTAGTAAAACCTATTTTTTCAACAAAAAAATATGATAATTAATTTTCGATTGCAACCTAATTTTCTAAAATAAATAACTTGCAATATCAATATTAAAAACATCCACTATTATTACGAAAAATCATCAAAAATACTTCTCAATTCAAATCTCCTACTATATAATGCATCATTGTACATTTTATAAATTTACATATGACATAAAAATAAAACATACAAGGTCTTCAAACTCCTACTTAATCGATATCATTTTTTGTTTTTTAAAAACAATGAAGAAAAAAAACACAAAATTAAAATTTAAAGTTAAAAACTTTTAGTGACGATTTTCTTGGCTTTTGTGGCAACTGTTGTCACAACTAAAGGGCTAGTTCTTTTATAGTGAATCCTAGTTGGCAATGCTAGGTGGAAGGATTAGTCCCACGTGGCTTGTCATGTCAATAAAAATTTGGGGTGTTAACTCTTGAGTGTATTTGTGGTCTCTTAGAATAATAGCAGAGACATTTTTTATCCCAAAATGTAACGAAGGGTATAAGTGGTCTCTTTGACATAGTTCAGGGGCAATTTTGACCCTTTTCCGTAATTTCAATTCAAATATACCTTTTCCCGTTATATTTGAATCTAATAATATACTCTTCTCATTATGTTTTGACACATATTTACTTTCAATATTGCTAAATCGACACGTGTCAAACTCATAATCAAATGATTCATCTCTAATTTTAAATTTTCGATTTCATTAAAAACCCAATCATTTTGTCCATACCCAACCCAAATTATTTTCTCTCAACCACTTGTTTATCTCTTTCATTAAATAATACATCTATATATATATATATATAAAGCTGGATATAAACAATCTGATGTGGTACCTCTCTATGAGCTCCATTCCTATTTATTTTTTATCTCCTTTTTTTGACAGTTTATATTTGTTTTCTATTTTTAAATTTATACTTTAAAAAACTGAAAGTGTTTTAATGCATTACCAATTAATCACATCCCTTTTAAGCATTCCTCAAATTAATATACATTTAAGTAAATGGAAGATAAAGAGACCAACAACTTTTCATTTTCCACAACTGTTTATATTTAGCCTATAAAATAGAAACATTTGACTATCCATAAACAACAATAATAGACTCCTTCGGCTCTTCTTCTTCTTCACGTCAATCAATTTCTGAATATCACGTTGTTTATAAAGAAAGGTTATGCAACAAGCATACCTACTCAAAATAAAAGACTTTTTGAAAGGATGTTGCACTATAATTTTTCCTACAAAGAGATATTTGTTGGGGAAAAAATCATTTGGTTGAGAAATTCCTTCGCCTCTTCTTCTTCACGTCAATCGATTTCTGGATATCACATTGTTTATCAAGAAATGTCATGCAACAAGTGTACCTCCTCAAAATAAAAGACTTTTTGAAAGAATGTTGCACTATAATTTTTCCTATAAAGAGATATTTGTTGGGGGGGGGGGGGGGGGGGGGAATTAATTTGGTTT
>JAJOOH010017912.1:0-27934 GCA_029582605.1 Solanum gracilifrons
AATATAATATTTTTATATAAATTTTGTATGTAATTGTCACATTTCTTACGAGCATTCAAAAATCATTTAGAAAAAAAAAGACTTTACTTCTTTAAAATGTTTTGTTAATTAGTCCACTTAATATTAGTTTATATTCCAGAATTAGTTATTTTTATCTCGTTAAGATTAAGAAGCTCGTAAATTAATTGTATTAATTCATCTTATTTGACTACTAGCCGAGTCTATCCTAATTAACTAAGGTCGGCTATATTTTTAATTTTCAATTTGCTATGATTTAGACTCATATGGCCAAACTTTAAATCCAACTCTATCATATTCAATTTAAAAGACCAAATGTTGGACCCTTTTTCACATTCCCATTTCATTCCAACCCAAGTTCCCTTTTATTCCCAGCAGCCCACCAAACAAAATCCAGCCCAACTCTTTTCCCTTTTGTTTTCAGATCGCCCAGCCCACTCCAATTCCCTAACCCGACCCACTTCCCTTTTTCCCCTTCACAAAAATTTCAGAAAGCTGTACAACAACAACAACAACAACAGCTTCAAACGCTCACAGGGACCGACAGAGCCATTAAGGCTCGATTGTAGCAGCGAAGCACTCGTTTTCGTCCTCTTGGCTCGAGATCATGCCACATAGCTTGCCAAGGACGTTGGAATCAATCTGAGACGTCCATCCCCCCTTTTCCCCCTTTCGGAATGGAGTAAATTTCTCAGAAAAAGGTGTCCCCCAAAAGGGTGAAAGACTTTCGAATTTGAAATCCGAAATGGGCCTTGAATTCGATTTCACCCTTTCCCCCCAAATTTTTCGAACCCTAGTAGTCTCCTATATATATTCTCATCTTGTTCATTGTAAATTGGATTGGGAGTCGAAATTTTGAGCGGAAATATAGAAAGCAACTTGAGTGGAAGTAGTCTGATAATACTCTAAAGGGAGGAAATCAACTCGTTCAGGGTCTTTGCATTTCTTTTTCTCCTCATTGTCGTTCACTACTTCGTCACGAGTCCCTTTGAACTCGAGGGAACTATTGGGATATTCTTGCCCATATTTCTTGGCTGCTGTTTGAGTCCCGAAGTTGGTGGTAAAGTCGCGGTTCTCACTGCTCGTCTAGTCTCAAATCGCTGCTCGGAAAGAGGTAAACCCCTCTTCGCTTATTGTTTTAGCTCCTAATTCCCTCTCTGATTTCGTTCATCTTCTTAACAAGAGTAATGTTGAAATTGAAATGTCAGAATGATAATTTTGACACTTATCTCTGCCTAATGAATGCTAAATCGTTTCTTTAATGTAAAGTTAGTTGTCGATTAATTCTTTATTGGTTGTGTAACGTTGTTGTCGGTTAAAACGGAATGTCGTCTCTAGTTACATGCTTAGATTTCTTTCGATTCGTGTCTCTATGTTTCATCATGAGTCGACTTTCTTATCGTTTAAGTTGAAATTTCAAATTATGGTGTGTTTCAAAATTGTATTCGTTTGAATGTTGGTATTCATAGACAATAAGTAGAGCTTCATTTATATGATGTTGGTTCATAGGTTGATTATTATTCTTCATTTATTTAGGGTATGATCCCCGGGCTGTTTCTTAATCATTTTCCCTCCCCCCTAAAACTATAAGAAGGATGAATTAGTGATAATAGCTAGTGTCTTATTTATAAAATTTAAATTTGATCTTTTATGGGCTGTTTTCAATTCGATACCGCGCCTGTTCGAACCTTGATGCCCTTGCGTGTTTGCCTTGATTTCGTATATGCTTCAAAGTCTTAAGCAATCAATCTGTGAGATTTTGAGCTTATCCCTTCTTTGCTAAACGTTTTTTTTTTTCTATTTTTATATCTTGTTTTCTCCTTAAAATATCATGTTCATTTTTAGTCATAGAAAGGACTTACGGTTGGTAAGTTTGGAAAATGCTTGCTGCCTGTGCTTTGTCATTTGTTGTTACATATTCTCAATATAGTAACTATAGTTAGTTGCTTCATTTCTCGTATATTAAATGTTTTGTGCAATAAATCTTTCATATACTAATTTGTTCTCATTCTTTGTTATGAACCCATCTGAGTCCATATTGGACTCAACTTCTGCATTTCTCCGAGTTGGTTTCCTCTTGAGTCGACCCCCATCCCTATTCGGATTTTTTGTAGAAGCTGAAATACAGAGCTGATGAACGGATGCACAGATTTTTTTTTGGAAATCTCCAAAGGGGTTGTGTGCCTGTCGTATACAACAGTTGTATGCGCTGATATACACAGAGTACATTGGTATACGGGTCCAACAAATCAAATACAGGTTGCAGGAGCTAAAACGGGTTGTATGCATTTGGTATACAACTCAATATACACAAAAATGGGCCGAGATACAGCCTGTATACGCAAATATACGTCCAGCGTATACACTGTCATAAAGCAGCCAACGGGTCCAGCCCAAAATCAAATGGGCAACATTTGATGTGAATCAAATGGGCTAGCAACCCAATCTTTCAGGCAGCAACGAATTTGGTCAAAAATGGCCCAACTTCAACCTCTATCTTACTTTCCTAATTATTTGATTATAAATACTTATTGTTTGCTTTGATTAGCTCTAGCATTTTAATTAAATAACTTAATTGAATCCCTCAAACGATGAACTAATTTCTTTTGTGTCGGTTTATTTGACTTTATTTATTCTTGTCTTTAGTCAATTAAATCTCTAGTCAAATTGTAGTCATTTTCAATCGGTTAAATTATTGCAGAATAGTTTTTATTCTTTAAAATGATTCAAGAAAAAACAAAAAATCTTTTCACTTTTGCTAAAATTTTATTCACTTCCAAATTATTTTAAATATTTTAAATAAGTACTCTTGTCGAAAAATAAAATAAAAAAATAAATAAAGAAACAAATAAATAAATAAATAATTTTAAAAAAAAAACTAAACAAATAAATTTCAAATGTTTTCATTTTCTTAAAGTTAGTCAAATCTATTTTTAGTCAAATCACCGGTCAACCGCAAGTTAGCGGACATTCCGAGGGCCTAACACCTTCTCGAAATGTACATTGAACTTCGAACCCTTTTATTTTCAATTGATTTTATCTATTTGAATCTTTTGAAAACTCTAAGTTTTTCTTGATTTTTTTACTAAAAAATTAAATGGTGATTCTGTTCTTTTGGAAATTCGATTTCTCTTAAATTATAAGTTTAATCGATTTTTCAAAAATTTAGTCATTTTCTCTTATTTATATTTTCGAGTAAAACAATATGGATGAATGTATCCAATACAAATGTATACATATGTAAAATTTGAAAGATATTAATGCAAATAAATATAAATGTATACCAATTTATTATGAATACAAATAAATGTATCCAATATGGATTGAGTTCAAAGGCAAAATAATTGCTAGGTAATGAACTCATAGGAATACCTTCGAAATAAGAATAATCATAATCAAAATATTATTTGCTAATTTTAAGAAAAGATATAATTCTAAACAGTATTTTGCTAGTTTTAAGTGGAAATGATTGGAAGATAGAATAGAGATGGTATCAATTTTCTTCTATTATTTTTGAAAATACGAAATAATTTGAAAGGAGAGTGGAAATCTTTTGCTAGTTTGATGGAGAAATGGTTGGAAGTTAGAAGAGGGATGTAATTAATTTTCTTTTATTATTTAAAAAACATACGTAATAATTTGAAAGGAGAGATAATTCTAAATAATCTTTTGCTAATTTTAAGGAGTAATGGTTGGAAGTTAGAAGAGAGATGATATTAAATATCTTTTATTATTTTAAAAATAATTTAGAAAATGTATATATTACTTTTAGGTTAATATGCGCCAATTTTTTTATTTGTTTATTAATTGCTAATTAATATTGGGCTATATGTTGCCAATTGTATGTAACACTTGTCTGTGTCACTTCCTTTTAACTTTTTGACATGTGAATAAGTGGGTCATTTATCTACTTTAAAGCAAAAATACTACAACTAACAAGAGAGAAAAAATATATTTACACAATAAAATTGAGTTAGCAAATATAAAAAAATGCAAGAGGAATAATACGTGCATTTGCTGCTTTTCTTTTTTAATTGTTAATATTATATTAAATTTGAGATTACATTGGATATGTTATTATTATTGTAATTTATGTTAGTTTGAAGAATTTTTATAAACCTAGAACAAAAATAACAAAAAGTAAAGTAAATTTTATCAAGAAAAAATTTACTTTATTTTATTTTTTGATAAAATAGTACTTAAAATTTTGTGGAATACGTTTAATTTAATTTATTTTTAAAAAATATTTCATTTTTTCGTTAATTTTTTAAATAATAATTTATTTAAGTTAAAGATGACTAGATTTAGAGAGAAAATCAAGATCTGAAAAATTAATCTTTATTTCTTTTCAACATTGGTGTAACTTTTTTTCTAACATCAGCAAAAATGTTTTTTAAAAAATAAAAAATTACAGATTCAGTTTGAGCGTCAAAATATGTAGTTTTGATTTACCATCCTTTGATTTTATAAAAATATTAGGAAAGAAAATTAAAAATTTAATTTTTCAACAAGTATTAAATGTGGATCCACAATCATTTTTTATTTTATTATTATATATTAAGTGAAATGCATTATTTCTTATGGGATTGAGATTAATTATAAAATTTATTTTACTTTTTGTTATTTTTGTTCTAGGTTTATAAAAATTCTTCAAACTAACATAAACTACAATAATAATAACATATTCAATGTAATCTCAAAATTAATATAATATTAACAATTAAAAAAGAAAAGCAGCTAATGTACGTATTATTTCTCTTGCATTTTTTTTATATTTGTTCAACTCAATTTTATTCTGTAAATATATTTTCTCTCTCTTGTTAGTGATAGCATTTTTGCTTTTAAAATAGAAAATGACCTACTTATCCACATGTCAAAAAGTTAATGGAGCCTCACACACCTTTTGTTGGTTGGACCTCTACCATGATAAAAATTTGGAAAATTTTTCAAAACAACAATATTTTAGCATCTAATAGGTCCCCTTGTCAACACTTTCAATATTTATTTAAAATGTTAATATTTTGGTTTGTTATAATGCTGACTGTATTTATTTAATTTGAAAGAATACACACTTTTTAGTAACATAATGGAGAGAATCATGAGAGAAAATATTTCAAAAAAGGTAAAAATATTTCCCTTAGTTTTTGATCCTTACTTGTTTGAACTTTTTAAATATAATTTTATCTGAAATGTATTCGGATGAACTTCTTTAAATATGATTTTGTGTATTCGGATGAACTTTTTTAGATATGATTTTGTGTATTCGGATGAACTTCTATAAATATTGTTTTGTGTATTCGAAATTTCGGATGAACTTCTTTTTACAAACTGAGCACGATAAATACTCATTTCAATTGAAAAGTTAGACCATACAATTCAAAACCTGATTGTATACCATTAGGACGAATACAAATTCAAATCTAAATACAAACTAGTTGGTATACAAAGTGATATTGAAAATACAATATGAGCCAAATAAAATACAAAATCTATTTTACTAATGCAATTAGTATGAATATTTATCTAATGAATACGAAAATAAACTGTATTTTGGTTATTCAGAATTGATAATGAATACAAAATCAAATTTAAATACAAACTAAGTATACAAAGTGATATTGAAAATATAAAATGAGCAAAATAAAATACAAATTTGTTTTTACTGATGCAATTAGGATGAATACATATATAACATAAATAAACTGTATTTTGGTTATTTAGAATTGAGAATGAATTCAAAATCAAGTATAAATACAGAACTTGATGGTAATACCATTAGGACGAATACAAAATCATATCTAAATACAAACTATTTGGTATACAAAGTGATATTGTAAATACAAAATAAGCAAAATAAAATAAAAAGGTGTAATGAAATACGTAAATAAACCGTATTTTGATTATTAGAATTGAGAATGATGGACAGTTAAGAACTTCGATCCGACAATTGATTCATCAAGTTCCATGGATTCAAGAAGAGTCTTTTCGGAACCATCCATAGAGCCGCGACGGAGATCTAGAACCCGACAGGAAAACCGCCCGAGCCCAATAGGGAGAGAAGTTGTGGAGTAGGTCTGACTCCTGATCAGACGTAGGAGAGAGCAATCAGATATTATACCCAATTTTAACGAAGAATTGCCAAATGTTGAAATCGTATAAGTCGAAGAAACTTCTTAAACAAGTATATGAGATAACAATGGTGGAAACAATAGAGAGAGTGGAGAGATTTGGGTAAAAACCTAGAGAGAATATTAAAATGTGGGGTATTTTTTTTTGTTACTTTTAATTGGTAGTAGAGTCAAACTAGGTAACTGATTTGAGAAATAAAAGGATAGTAAATTAATTGGTAGTAGAGTCAAACTAGGTAACTGATTTGAGAAATAAAAGTATAGTAAATTAATAATATTAGGATACATTATATTTGCTAAAATAATGACATAATGATATTTTTAATAATTATTTTATAATGTAGATATTTTAGCTAATTATGTTAGGAATTTTGACTACTTTACTAATTTTCCCTAAAATGTTTCCTAGTTGTGCCGATAATACATTTTTTCACCTACTACCTTTTTTTTTAAAAATAAATTCATTTATTGTACTCCTTCGTTCAATTTATTTTTTCTTAAGCCTTTTTTTAATTTTAAAAATTCTTTAATTATTATTATTATTATTATTATTTTGCATGTTTAAGATTACAAGATTAAAAGATATTTTGGAATATTCTATGTATCTTTAATTTAAGAATAAAAGATTTAAAGTCTTCTCTAACTTTTTAAACTCTATACACTACAACAAAAAAGATACTTTGTTGGCAATAAATTTTTATTTTAACGATAATATTTCTTTTCGTAAAAATATTTAACGGCAATTGAGTTAATGTCATTATATCCAGAGTAGCTAAAGCCTTTAACGACATTTATATATAGTGCAAATTATAAATACCATATTTATTATTACCGCTAAATATAATAGAACGACAATCGTATTATTGTTGTTAAATAATTACTGCCAAATCCTCTATATGTTATATATCAAATTAAAATCAGACAAATAAATTAAAACGATGAAAAAATAAATACCTCAATGCAGGAGTATCTATTTAAGGAGCTTATTGTGTCATTTCACATATGGTGAGGAAATCAAATCAATAATATATTTGTGTGACTTGATTATGGTAATATTTTTGGAGAGAAATTTGTTTCTACATTTCTGCCTCTTTCTGCTATTTGCAACTTCAATTGAAGCATCAGATCCATTTAATAGCAGTTGTTTTCCACCAGATTTCATATTTGGAACTGGTTCTTCTGCTTATCAGGTCCATTCAATCGCTTTTTTTTTTTTTAGTTTTCTGTGTTTTCTCTGCTATAACAGTTTAAAGATACTTTTAACATGATGTGATATCATTTGCTTTGGACTAAATTCGTTTGTTCAGTACACTATTATAAGATAAATTTTATTCGCGCACCCGATATTAATTAACTTATACTGATAATTATACATGCTTAATTGGTTTCTTTCAGTATGAAGGAACAAGTTATGGAGATGGTAAAGGCCCTAGTATTTGGGATACCTTTACCGACAAACATCCAGGTCAGTCTTTTTAACAATACCTCTATTTATTAGGCGTTGGGACATGTGATTTCATCTTATAATTTAAAATTATGAGATAAAATCGACGTTTGAAAATGAGATAACATTTCAAATTCTTTAAAAAGCTTGATTTAAGAATTTTGTATTTTTCAAATAAAAATTGATCCATAAATTTATAGTTTGTAAAAAAATTCCATTATTTTATATCTACCAAGTACCAACCATTTATTTCATATGTAAACAAAATTTATAGTTCATATTATTAATTTTTAAATTATTTATATCGGATATAACTATTATTTTCACCAACCAAATTTATAGTTGACATTATTACTCTTACCAATTTTTAAACCATTTATATCGAGAAATGCATGTTCAATGTGAGAAAATTGTCCATACTATGTAAGAGAATTATATTAAAGAGTAGTAGTATGTTACAACTCATGTTCAGTGAAATATTTTAAGATGGTAGAGCACAACCAACAATAGTTACGTGAGGTTTCATTTAATTTTTGACACTAAGATAATGGGAGGGAAGTGGTGGGGGTGGTGAGTGACAAGTAAAAGTGTGCAAATGGACCCACTTATCCAAGTGTCAAAAATTGAATGGAGCCTCACATAACTATTGTTGATTGTGCTTCTACCATCTTAAAAATTTTCAATGTATTATACCTTTATTATGATTTTTTTCTTATTTGATACAATTTTAATAGTTTACGCAATTTATAAGATTTTAAATTTATGAAGAAAGATAGAAATTTAATAATTTAAGTCTCATATCTTATCAAAACTTTAATTTTATCTCAAATAATTAAGCGGACCCAAGTAGATTATATTATCCATCTAAAACAGTTTACTTGAAAAGGGCGATTTATTGATTGTGCTTCTCACATGAGGCTGTAGATGGTCAGATCCAATAATTGGACAAGAAACAATAAAAATATTTTAGAAATTTTATATTTGATTATTATTATTATTATTATTATATTATGTAATAATTTAATATTTAAAATAGTACAAAAAAAAAGTAATAAAATTTAATTTGTTAAAATGAAAATATGAAACAAAGAGTGATATCAAAAACGTATCTAATTTTTTTTTTCTTTTAATTTCATGCATAAACTATTGAGAATGTGATCTCAAACCTGAACTATCACTCAGACACTTTTCAGTGGTTTGAGTCTCTTTTCCTAAGGGATAATCAATATTGGGCTATAAACAGAGTAAACAAAAAACTGATGGAATAATTAAGGGGTTAAATGCTAGAAAAAATGGTCAATAGATATATATACTCGAGTATTAAATCTCCCCCTTTAATGTGATCCATCGACCATCATGTTTATTGGTGATGGCTCAACGATGATAAAACTTTTCATCCGAATCATAGATACAAATATCCAATTTGTATAATAAATTCTATCATAAAATTAACACTTCAATAATTGATACTCATAAAATATTTTAAAGAAAATATATGTATATATCTGACATACGAAAAAAGAAAAAATTGGGGTAGATTTTTTTTTTAAAAAAAAAATATCTAAATTTTTTCGAAATGAGTGGGTGGTTTTGATGGGGAGGGGGTGGGGGGTAGATTGAAGTAAGATAATTTTTTTAAAACACTTTTATAATATTTTTTTAAAAAAAATAAAATAAAATGGGGGTTGACTTTTCAATTCTTAAAAATAAAATACCTACTATCCTATGTGCAAACTTTTTCATCCGTTCACATAATAATAATAATAATAATAATAATTATTATTATTATTATTATTATTATTTTTTTATTTTTTTTTTATTTTTTTTTTATTTTTTTATTTTTTTTTTTGGAGGCAGGGTTGAATTTTCAAATTCTAAATTTTTTTTTACTCCACATCTTTTTGAAAACTTCACACACACAAAATCTTTATGGGGTGATATTTCTCTATATAAATTTTAAAAGGCTATGATAACTCATTTCCTTTTTCTTTTTTTTCCATATATACAGAAAGAATAATTGACGATAGCAATGGTGATGCAGCCATTGATTTTTACCATCGTTATAAGGTACCAGTAACCAGATTATGAGCACTTCAATTATTTTATAAAGTTTTTACTAATTAATTGGGATATTTTAGCGTAAAATGTTGCACTAATTGTCATTTTTGCAGGGAGACATAGAGTTAATGAAATCCCAAGGGTTTAATAGCTTCAAATTTTCTATATCATGGTCAAGAGTATTACCATGTAAGAATTAAATTGTAATTCTCTTAACTTCCTTTTATTATATTCCTCTAGCATATTTTTATTGAAAATTTAGATTTAGATTCATTCCAAGTACATGAATTTTCTTAATTTATGGAGTAGGTAATTAATCATGAGATGTATCAGTTATTCACGAATTAGGGGAAAAGAAAAATTTGAGAATAAAATATGATACTCTCTTCGTTCTCTACTTCACTTCTGCTTATTTATTTTTAAATTTGTACACTTTTTAAAAAATAGTACTTATTGATATGAATATTTTATTGTAATATTTATATTAATTGATATTTAATCTTATTTTTTGAAAATAATTTGAAAACTATGCAATTAATGCTAAAGATAATATATTGAAAAAATAATTATTTGATATATAAATATGATAAATAAAAATCTCCACTTATCTTTAAGAAAATAGAAAGAGGAGTAAATTTGTTTTTTCCCTAGGCACTAAAACCCATTTCATGCAAGTCAGAAAAGGATAGAATAATATTCTTATCCACTTATCTTTAAAGAAAAAATGATTGAATAATAGTGGTCATCTTCCCAAAACTTTCCACATCTAGTATTAAAGCCCATTGTTTTGAGGGTCATGTGGAGATCCTAAAATTTTAAAATGTCAAATAAATAAATTTTCCAAAGTTAAAAAGGATTGTTGGTAATATTTTTTGGAAAAATTCTTTTGGCCTGAATTTGGTCAGAATAATATTTTAATTATGTTATTTTACCTTTTAAAACATTTTTACCATTTTAACTTTAATATCTTTTAACTAAAAAATGGAAAAAAGATCAGTTTATTTTAAAATAAAATAAAATTATAATTTATTTAAATTTCTGGCCAAAATATTATAATTTTTCCTTTTTTATATATATTTACCTTTCCTCTTAACAAGGTTCCTAACTATTTATACTTTCTAAAGAATGGTTTAGAATTAATAAAAATTACTAACTTTTAATTTTTGTCCTTTTCTAATATTTTTCTTTAAAAGTGTGTCAATCATAACTCACTTAATATGATCTAGAGTATTTATTTAGTAAGGACGATAAGTAAATTGTAACTATGCTTATAGTATATCTTCACTGATAGAAATTGGCTCTTATATGCTATCTCTCTTGCACTATAATGAGTTAGTATTTGTTTTCGATATATACAATCAGATGGAAAGTTAAGCAAAGGAGTAAACAAAGAGGGGATTGCATTCTACAATTATCTCATTAACGAGCTCTTAGCAAATGGGATACAACCTCTTGTCTCAATTTTCCATTGGGGTTTGCCTCAAGCCCTTGAACAAGAGTATCAAGGATTTTTAAGTCCACAAATTGAGTAACTAACACAACCCTATACATTTTGATCAATTATATTATATTTTGACCAACATTTTATTTTGAAAACTATAGGGATGACTTTGGAGATTATGCTTCAAAGAATTTGAAGATAGAATTAAAGATTGGATCACAATTAATGAACCATATTCATATGCGTTATTTGGGTATGTAACGGGGTCCTATGCCCCAGGAAGATGTAGTGCATTTACAAACAATAATATGTGTGGTGTTGGAAACGCAGCAACTGAGCCTTACATAGTTGGTCACCACATGCTTTTAGCTCATGCAAACGCGGTTAATTTATATAGGGACAAGTACAAGGTAAATTAATCATTTCTTTTTCTCGTACTATAGAATCGTTCTGTTTCAATTTACCTGACATAGTTTAACTAATTATGCAGGTTTCACTAAAAGGCAAGATAGGAATATCGTTGATAAGCAATTGGTTTGTGCCAAACAAGGAAGATATAGATAGATGCTGTTGAACGAGCTCTTGATTTCATGTTCGGATGGTAATTATTTCCATACATTACAATAACCTTCATACGTACAACAAATAATAGTTTCTTTTTTTTGTCTGGAAATTAAGGTTTATGCATCCAGTAACTTATGGAGACTATCCAGTAAGTATGCGGGAACGTGTGAAAAATCGATTACCAAAATTTACTAGTGAGGAAGCTGAGATGGTGAAGAATTCCTATGATTTCTTGGGGTTAAATTACTACACTTCATCCTATGCAGCCAATATTATTTACCCTGACACTGTCAATTTTACTTTTAAGAATATCGTACCTACACTGAAGATCATCAAATATTCTTAAACGGTTGATCTAAAAGCTTAAACAGTTAGAGAGAGAACATTTTTATTATTAGTTTATGGCATTTTCAACAGTAACAATGTTCTTACCTTTGTATCTTTTTCTTGTAGGCCTAAAAAATGGAATACCCATCGGTGAACGGGTATACACTTATTATTTGTCAATCTATATCATTTTTCTTTCTCTAGACCTTGTCTTAAAATGTTTTTCTTTGTTTTTGGTTCATAGACAGGATCGAAAGATGTTTTCGTCGTCCCAGAAGGACTTTTGGAAATGCTAGTTTATACAAAAGAGAAATACAAGAATCCAATTATTTACATAACCGAAAATGGTACGTACGATAATTATATATACATGTTTTTTTGTTATTTCTCACCCATCCGATGTCTATTAGAGCCCGGCTAAATTTACTACAAATTATTCTTAGGAATGAGTGATGCCAATGTAACAATAGTAGAAGGAGTAAATGACTTGCAAAGAGCAGATTTTATTCGTCAACATCTATTGGCTATCAAGGATGCCATTCAGTAAGTCTATTATTTTTTTTTTGTCCATTTTAGTGCATGGTATATATTTGAATAGACATTTTCTTAATATAAATAAATTGTTTTTTTTTTTTGTAACAGGGATGGTGTAAATGTAAAAGGTTACTTCATATGGTCATTCTTGGATAATTTTGAGTGGAGTTCAGGCTATACACAAAGATATGGAATTAATTATGTTGATTATAATGATAATTTAAAGAGATACCCCAAACGTTCTGCTCGTTGGCTTAAAAAATTCCTTTCTAGTAGAGACATTGTTTCCAGATCTGATTGTTAACACGGTTGATTAGAGGCAATAAAATGTATTCTCATTTTAAAACATAACTATATTTTTGCATAATCTCATACATAAGGTAAGTCACGAGGGTTGGTCTTAAGATAAGATGCTAGTCTTATACAACAGTTCTCTACAACTTGATTTGATAAATGATTGTAAATATTCTTTGGGTGAAGATCATTATCACCCCCTCAACGAAGTTCAGATGAATTATAACGACGAATGCTACTATAAGGCACTTGAACCAAATCTCTTAGCAAATTATTGTTGTGTGTGTCCAAGGGTTTGATTTTACTATTTCATACTTATTTGACAAAAGTATATAGTATACATTTTCATAGGAAAATATATAAGTTCAGGGTTTAGAGTTCAGGATCCACGTTGTAAAAAGGTGTATGAATAAAAGTTACATCCTAACAAGGAGTTGAAGCCTGATGGAACAATACTAATTAACATCCAACTCTATTTGTGTTCAAGAAAGTATAGACATTCATAGATTTAGGGAAGGAACTGCAAAATCTTTTCTTAGAGTAAATATGAAGAATAACTTTAATTGACCTTCTATGTGAAGAAACTAGACAAAGCATATCCAGTAAACAAAATAAATTACAGACTTTTTTACAAAGCAAGAAAGTTTGAGGTAAAATATACTTCAATAACATGGATTTTTGATAGACCTATAGAACAATATTAATAGTAGACATTGAACATGATCATATATCCTTATAACTTGTTATGGTGGTGGTGATTTGAATCTTGAACATTAATGCCGAATGACGTATAATCAAGTAAAGTCATTAGCTCATCATCATTCAAGCTCAACAACTCAGAAAATGAAAAACTCCGTGGAATGCCAAATGAGCCATTAACATTGTTATCCATTGGCACTGATGCACTCATGGAGGGGACATTCATCAAAGGGTTTATTTGTGGTGCCGTTGGAGGAAACACTAAATTAGACATTGGAGGAGTAATCATTGGTGAAGGCATTGGATAAGCCATTGTTGTTGGAAGGATTGGATATGCCATTTCAGGATACCTTTGTGAAGATGATGAAGAAGGAACCTGCGAAAGATCAACAAATGGAACCATTTGAGGAGGAGTCCTCAAAAGAAACATGAATTGAGGCACTTGAGCAGGAGCGCTTGAAGGACCCATCAATGGAGTCGTCAGAGGAACCATCGATATTGGAGGTACATTAGGGACCAAAAGAGGAGCCCTTGGCCTCTCAAAGTTGGTCCCACTAGGTACGATAGATGGAACCAAAAGAGGAATCTCGGATAGTACTAGAGCATCAACAGGGGCCAAAAAAGGAGCCCGTGACATGTAAGTTAGTCCCACCAGAATTCATCGGTCTAGTAATAATTTGAGGAACATCCGATGTAGAACCTTCTTCGTCAGTTTTTGCTTTGATCGCATCATTTATCAGTTTGAGGTTTTTATTGATCACATAACAGAGATCATTGAAATCTTTTGGGTACATACTATTCGGCATCTCTTCACCGTTCAACAATCCATCCATCTGGTTTATAAACTCCATTTTCTTGTTTTCCTTCCTTACCTTCTCAAGTTCATTCTCAATTTTCTCGATCCTTTTCGTGGTTATCTTTTCTTGTGTTGTCTTGTTTTTTGATTTATCCTCCTCTGGAAGATCTATAAACTTTGTAAAGATATCGGTAGCAGCTTCATGATTTGGAAACACCCCAGGTTCATTATGGTAAGGGCTATTGACTAAGGTAGCCAATTCAACATCGCAAAGGGTGTTGAGTTCACGAGCCTTGGTTAAGAATCCCTTTTGTCGTTTTCTATATGAGACTCTCATCTCAGTGTTATTTTCAATAAAAACAAACTTCACATTCGTTCTAACCATGTTTAAAAATGAGGAAGAGGAGGAGAAATGTGTTTATTAGGATATGGGGGATGAAATGAATTTATTATATTTTTATTGTTGTTGTGTGTTTCTTTGCTGAAAATTGTCTCCTATTTATAGGGTGGAAATTAAGTTTTTGAATTAGAGGATACTAATTAGTTGTCAAGGGTACTATTTCGGCATGAAAATAAATGAATGAGGATAGATTTGATAACAAATTAGATTCTACCATCTTGACATAAATGTAGCTATGACTCTAGACTTATGCTAAACAAATCTTTTTGAGTCAAACTTTTCTTATTAGGAAAATAATTTAATCAATTTAGATCTAGGTAAGTATTATCCATCAGAGAAGGCCATAGAGTATTAACAATGTTTTTTTTGTAAAGAAAGTCTGAAAAATTGTATATTTTATTTATGAATGTAAAAAAAAATATTGAAACAAGTGAAAATTTCAAATATTGTCCAAAAATTTTGAATTATTAATTTTTAAAAATATTTCAATAATATAATAAAAATTAATTTAATGATTAATAAAAATTATAATTAAAAAAATCTTAACATAATATATTGTAAACTAAATAAAATGTTGATTATATCTATAACATGATATTGTAATATATTGTTTGAAAAAGTTGTGTATAAAAATATTACAATATTATGAATATATAAATAGTAAAAATATATTAAAATAACAAAACCAAAATAAACATAATGTCAATCGAGAGCCAAACATCAAAATTTACACAAGTTTAACATTATTATAGCTCTATTTTATATGTATGTTAAAATTGGGAAATAATTTATTTTACAAAACTTTAAATATAATTATTATAAAATCATATCGTAGCTAATTATAGTTACAACAATATTTTAATATTTAACTAGGTTAGTCATAATTTTTTTAAAAGACAAATAACGAATAAATCAAATAAGCTTAATTTCCATCTCTCAAAAATAGAATTAAAAATATAAAAACATTTCATGAATTCTATTAAATTAATATTTTTAAAAGGATGTTGCCGATATTTAAGTTTCGTCATTCAATTACATCTAATTTGACATTTTAAAAAATAATAAATTATATTGCTATCTCAATTTCAATTTCAAGTTAAATATAATTCCTCATTTTCTAAATTAAAAGAGTTATTCAAGTTAGTATACGAAAAAAGAGTTGCGTTGAAACAATATGAATAATAGATATAAAAATAATAAAAAATAAAAATAAAAAGAATGTGTCTCTTAAATTTAACAAAACAAAAATTAAAAAGAAAAAATGAAATAAAAGGAAAAAAATAACGAATAAGAAGAAGGTCTAAGCCCAAAAATTCCATTTTCCAAAGCATTAAAAAGAGGGAAAAAAATGTTGCCCATGGGATTGGAACCTATGGGCCTTGATATGGTTACTGAATATATGAGAAGTGGTTTCCACGGTTTCACAAGTAGGTTGTATGTATTCAATGCCCATCGAGTTTAAATAGTGACATTGTTGGGAGTTTGCTAAAACTACATAGCGAGAGAAAATATTTTATCTTATTTGGACATTTAATATTCCATATCCATGTATGTGTATACTGGATAATTTCGATGTTTACCTTATAGAATGATCTTGTGTTTTTTTTTTAAGCTAGCTCATTGTTAATACTTTTACAAGTTTTTGCCATTCGAAATTGGATCATGTTAATTTGTTATCAACAAGGGTTGTGGTAAGTATTCCTTTATCCTTAATAAAATAATTTGGGTCCTATTTATCTCCAGAATTAATTCATTATTCTAGCTGGAGGACTGTGCCGTGCTGCTAGCGTAGTCGAACGTTTTGTATTTCCAAATTTGGTGTACAATGAACGGAAAACACATATGGATTATTTTTAATAATAATTTGGAGTATATAATGTTAGTAATATTTTCTTACTTGAATAGCACACATAAACGTATTAGCAAGTTACAAATTATAATAAGAAAACATAATATTTAACCACAATTAAGTAATATACACGTACACACATATTTTACAGTTTGTTCATTTGATAAAAATATTAGATTGTCTTTCCATCCAAGGTACTCACTAATGTTCAATTCAGACATTTTTGGGGTACTTAAGATTCTGTGGCATACCGGGCCTAGTGGTTGTACAATCGCTGCAGCTTCCTGGTTGTAACTGAGAACTTTCAAAAGAGCATTGCTAGAAACATTTACTTCATATATAGTTCATTCTTCTTACTATTATTACCAGACATCAAGTAGTTCAAGAGATCATTTGATTTTATGATCCTTCCTCTTTAATTAGTTTCAATCATGTGCCAATAATATACAAGCACGGGCCAATAATAATCAGAACAAACTATTTCGATAATAAAATTATATAAATAAAACTTGAAAACTCTTTGTTTTTATCTACAAAAATTAGTGAAGAATTAGTTATTGTTCACTAATAAATTCATCTTTGTATTTTGATGAACAAAATCTAATGGCCTTATGAACCCCAAATTCACTAACTTAAAAAAAAAAACTAAATATATATTACACGCAAGTAATGGAAAAGCACATCAAAATTAGCATTTTCATTACCATTATAAAAGCTTCATGGAATCTTCGAAAGGCATACCCAAAGTGAAATAATTGTCTCAAAAAACACGCAATACACTATAAATACAGCCAAATGCAGAACTCGAATGAAAAATTGAAACCAAAACACAATCGAGAGCGGATGAAGATGACATGGATAAAATATTAGTAAGGCAATCTACGGCTTTTTCCACCTCTTCTTCTTGAGTACAATCCTTAAAATGAAATAAAATTCTATTTTCTTTCCTCAAAATGTGTAAAGCACATTAGTTTGGTAAGTGCCATGTGCAATTATTTTATGTAATAATTTGCGTCGAAACTAATTTAATTTTTTTTAATGTAACAAAAAACAAAATCTGAGCATCATTTAGTTTTTAATATAATTGAATACTATTCTAAAATAAAATAAAATTCTATTTTTCTTTCCTCAATATCTATAAACACAATAGTTTGAGCTTGATTTGACTTTTAATACAATTGAAATCAATATAAAACTTCTACTAAATATGGTTTCTTCCAAAATTGGAAAAAATTATAATGTGCTTTTATAAGCACCGCAACGATAATAATCATACACATATCTTCATTTAATATTCAATATATATTTAAATTTTATTTATCATTAAATTAATTTGTATTATATTATTAAAATATTTTTAAAATTAATATTTCAATTTTTCGGCCAATATTTCAATTTTTCATTTGTTTCAATATTTTTTTTACATTCATAAAATACAACTTTTTAGACTTTCTTTAAAAAAAACATTGTTAATACTCTATGGCCATCTCTGATGGATAATACTTACCTATATCTAAATTAATTAAATTATTTTCCTAATAAGAAAAGTTTGACTCAAAAAGATTTGTTCAACATAAGACTAGAGGCATAACTACATTTATGTCAAGATGGTAGAATCTAATTTGATATCAAATCTACCATCATTTATTTTCATGCCCAAATAGTACCCTTGACAACTAAGTATCCTCTAATTCAAAAACTTAATTTCCACCCTATAAATAGGAGGCAATTCTTAGCAAAAAACACACAACAACAGTAAGAATAATAAATCCATTTCATCCCCCAAATCCTAATAAACACATCTCTCCTCCTCTTCCTCATTTTGACCATGGGTAGAACAAAAGTGAAGTTTGCTTTTATTGAAAATAACACTAAGAGGAGAGTCTCATATAGAAAACGAAAAAAGGGAATTTTAACCAAGGCTCATGAACTCAACACCCTTTGCGATGTTGAATTGGCTACCTTAGTCAATATCCTTTACAACAACGAGCCTGAGATGTTTCCAAATCATGAAGCTGCTACCGACATCTTTACAAAATTTATCGATCTTCCAGAGGAGGATAGATCAAAAAACACAAAAACACAAGAAAATATAATCACGAAAAGGATCGAGAAAATTGAGAATGAACTTAAGAAGGTAAGGAAAGAAAACAAAAAAATGGAGTATACAAACCAAATGTATGGATTGTTGAATGGTGAAGAGATGCCCAATAGTATGCACCTAGAAGATCTCAACGATCTCTGTTATGTGATTAATAAAAATCTCAAACTAATGGATGACGCAATCGAAGCAAGAACTCACGAAGAAGGTTCTACATCGAATGATCCTCAACCTACTACTGGACCGATGGATTCTGGTGGGACCAGCTTCGACATGTCATGGGCTCCTCTTTTGGCCCCTGTTGATGCTCCAGCACTATCCGAGATTTCTCTTTTGGTTCCATCTACCTTACCTAGTGGGACCAACTTCGAGAGGCCAAGGGCTCCTCTTTTGGTCCCTGATGTAACTCCACCATCGATGGTTCCTCTGATGGCTCCATTGATGGGTCCTTCAAGCGCTCCTACTCAAGTGCCTCAATTCAGGTTTCCTTTGAGGACTCCTCCTCAAATGGTTCAATTTGTTAATCTTTCGCAGATTGCTTCTTCATCATTTTCACAAAGGTATCCTGAAATGGCCTATCCAATCCATCTAACAACAATGGCTTATCCAATGCCTTCACCAATGATTACTCCTCCAATGTCTAATTTAGTGTTTCCTCCAACAACACCACAAATAGACCCTTTGATTGATATCCCCTCTATGGGTGCATCAGTACCAATGGATAACAATGTTAATGGCTTATTTGGCATTCCACGGAGTCCTTCATTTTCTGAGTTGCTAAGCTTGAATGATGATGACATAATGACTTTACTTGATGATACATCATTCGACATTCTTGTTCAAGATCCAAATTATCACCACAACAACTTATAATGATCTAAGATTAATTATTAGTAGAAATGTCTGTACTTTAGTTTCATAAAGATTTTTAAGCATAACAGTAGTTCTTTTTTGTGTGTTGTTAATTAAAGTATGAGAACATTATAACGAACACAAAATATATACTTGTCTTCGTTTAAGTTAGCAATTATGTTTTGAATTTAACCTCCTTAATTTTATATGTTTTACTATTAGAACATTAGATAAGTTCTGAATTGCTTCTCAGCTTTTACTATGACTCTAATTTGTAATTTATCGGAATTTTTTTAAATAGAGTTGTATTGTTGCCAAAATTTATAATTATGATAGAAAAATAAAAAACAAATGATGATGAATAAATATTTAGATGAGAAGATTATTATTTTCTTAAGAGAATTAAAGAAGATATTTAATCCAAATATTGCTAGGCAAGTTGAAATTTATTTGCTTAAGATTTTTTTAATTTGGTTTAACTATCATAAGTGCTACTTCTCTCTTCGTTATATTCAAATGCTATAAAAAAAGTTGTTATCCCTGGATAACGGGTTTTTCTTGAAAAATATAATATATATGAAAAAAACAGAAAAAAAGAAAAGAAAAAGTTAGGGAGAGACAATTCATTTTTTTTTTATGTAGTTAAGGATAGAAGATTCAACCAGATTTTAATTTTGATCGTTTGTATGTTAAGCTTACTAACTTGCAAAAGATATTATATGACATAAACTTACTTATTATGGTTCATAAAATAAGATAAAAGAGATTACTATGTTTAAATTGTGTTCGGCGGACACAAGCCCTCGGGACTTGACAATTGGACATCGAGAAGCTTGTCCTGGGGTCCTTCGTTTAGAACTGCCCTTTTCCTTTCCAAAGTGGAATTCCTCCTTGCTTTCCCATTTGACCTGTGCCAAACTCCACTTTTGTTGTTACCAGGTTGAGTGATTCATTCAACCTCGGTATCAGCATCCAACCCTTCTCTGTCGAATGAATCTTTAAATCATCATCTTCAAACCACGACTCCGATCACGATTTTCGAGCGAGATCTTTGAAATTCAATCAGAACAACATTGGGTGAGTAAGATATAGGATTATTATCTAAGTGGCGTGAATCACAAAATGAATCTACAATTTCAAGTCCACTCGTTGATTTCGAGAAAACCGAATCAATTGACTTGGCCGTTAAACTTTTAGCTCGCAAGTAATAAATTTAGTATAACATAAATTTACTTATTGGATTAATTAAATGTGATTAAAAATACAACTAGATTTAAATTGTGACCTTCTCACCATTAAATTTTATAACTTGCAAAGAATATGATGTTGGGTTATAAAAAGTGTGAATGGAAAATGAAGAGTTGCGACTTTTATGAATAGTCGTGACTTTTATGAAAAGTTGCGACTTTTATGAAGAGTTGTGACTTTTATGAACAGTTGTGACTTTCATGAAAAGTTGTGACTTTTATGAAAGGTTGTGACATTTTCGAAAGATTGTGACTTTTTCAAAGGGTGGTGATTTTTCCGGTAAGGCACAATAAGAATTTTTTCACACTACCCTTTGTTTTCTTTAAATTGAGGGATTTTCTCTCATTTTAAGTGAACTAATTTTCTGAACTTCTTCTACTACTACTACTAAATCTAGTATTCTAAGTGTACTTTACTGTCGTTGAGTAGTTCGCTGACACCGATTTTAGGTACCAATACACCGGTGAGTAAGATCGCTCTATCCTGGGAGAATATATTCCATCAACCTAGGGTACTTGAGGGGAATAATTTCCTTAACGAGACACTGTGCATTCAGATGGCTCGATTTTCTTCTTTAAGAAAAATATTTTGTATATTGTTTCTAATCTGTTTCTGAGTTTATTTTCTCTACTAGTTTTAATTTTCTAGTTTTGAAAATGCTCTTTAAACTTTGTTGTTTCTTATCAAGTTCTTCAAAGTTTTTGTTCTAAGTATCTTAGGAATATAGGATTAACAACAATCTTAAGGAAATTAATACATTGTTGGTATTTCTTGTATTCTACTGAATGAATGAAACAAATCATTGAAGTAGAAGATTAATGCAATACTTCTTTAGAATTCGGTGCCTTGTTTAGCAAGATCGAATTGAGAATATACTAGAAAAATTTGTGGTATTCCGGTTAAAGATTACACCAGGTAATTTTCTTATTATATATATATCTAATGAGGAAAATAGTTTCTAAAAGTTAATTCTTTTGATATTTATCATGTGTATCTGCAAACCATATGTTTTAGAATGAATTTTCCTTGGTAAATAGTGATGCCTTTAAAATTCTTTAGTTTGCTGAATGAGAAATGCACTTTTTTTTTGATAAAATAGTATGTCAAAATGTTATAGTTGGAAGGCTATTTGAAAGAAAAGCATTATGTGATAATCTAAGAATATGTTTTATTCTGTTTGGGGAATATATTTTTTTGTAGTTTTGTACTCCTTGTGAATTTGATTGTGTTTGATTTTTGTAGAGTAAAAACTTTTGTAGTTTGAAGGCTATTTGAAAGAAAAGCATTATGCAATTGGTTTGAACAATATGAAAACTTCATCTAATAAGAAAATATGTGGAAAAATTGTTTTCAACTATTTGAAAAATATTTTTGAGATCATATTTAAATTGTGGGGGGTTCTTTGCTTATGATATAGTAAAATTAGACTTCCACAAAATTCTTGGAGTATATTTGATATTGTGGTCGTTGAGTTTCTCTTTGACTAGTATATGGTATGACTAGTATGAAACTACCAAATTATATGAATACTTGTTCAAAATGATTGAACTCTTTTATGAAAAAGTGTTACATAAAATGTTGTGATTTTTAATGAAAAGATTTGTCTATTTAATATAACTATATGTATAGACATGAATATTGGTGAATAGCCATTTGTCATGTTTGGTAAAATAAGAATTTCGACTATACTGCCTTTATTGGATCCAATGAAACTTTGTTCATGGGTAGTTCTATAACAATCAAATTGAAAGTTATGGAAAGGTCCTTCCAAAAAGGACATTTGACAAGGTGATGACTCTAAACAATGTGTGTATCACACAAAATTGTAAGAAATAGGAACAAATATTTGTGAGAAAAAGCTACCTCGCAGAGAGCTTTTCAAACTCAATATTTTTATTTGTTCTTACTTGCTTGAATCAAACTCTTTGTGACATGAGCACTTGGGACATGTCAATTACAAAACCTTGTAAGGAAATTTGATCAATTTAAAAGTTTTGTCTAACTTTGAGTGCAATAAATAAAAATGTCAAGTTTGTGTGGAATCTAAGTATGCTGAGCATTCTTATAAATATGTTGAAAGTAATTCTAATCTCTTAGACTTGATTAAAACTGACATTTGTGATATGAAGTCAACACCATCTCGTGGTGAGAAAAAGTATCTCATAACTTTTATTGACAATTGCATTTGATACGGTTATGTTTATTTGCTGAATGGTGAGGATGAAGCAATAGAAACGTCTAGGCAATAAAAAATTGAAGTTGAAATCAGTTGAAAAAAAGATAAGAATTGATAGGGATGGAGAATATAAATCTCCTTTTGCAGAAATATGTTTGGAAAATGGATTTATCCATCAAACTACTGTCTTATTCACCTAAATCTAATGAAATTGCAGAATAAAAAAAAAACGAACTTTGAAAGAAATGATGGTTGTATTACTTATAAGTTTAGGTTTACCACAAAACTTGTGTGGAGGAACTATCCTTACTGCAAAAGGGAATGACAAAAAGTTTTGTCTTTTCAGAAAGAAAGCAATTTTGTTTGTTCAGGACACAATCTATTCCATATGAGAAATGGAAAGGAAGGAAATCCAACTTGAAATATTTCATAGTGTGGGGGTGTCTAGCCAAAGTCCAAGTTCCTATTCATAAAAGGATTAAAATAGGACCTAAGAACTGTGGACTATAAAATTAGACTTTAGTAATCTAGTGAAAGGTCTAAAGGACCTTGAAAAGAACAAAAGGAAAATGTACTTAATAAAGAGATTCAGACGTGTAGTAAATGTCAAAGGACATCTACTACCTTCGGAGCTTATTTTGTAACATTTCCTATGTCTTATGTGGACTCATAATTATGGAAAGATGATGTCAATAGTGAGATTGGTTCAATCTTGAGCAATCTTATTGGAAGTTGGTTGATCTTTTTCCAGGAAATAAATCTTTGGGTTTAAAGTGAATCATCAGAAGGAAAATGAAAATCGATGGAACTGTTGACAAATATAAAGCAAGACTTTTTGTCAGTCGTTAGACAAAAATAAGGTCTTGATCTTGTCGACACATACTTGTCAGTAAATATAATTACATTCATTCGGATGTTAATATTATTAGTTGCGGTATATGACCTCCATATTCATCAAATGAATGTGAAAACAACTTTTTTAAATAGAGAATTGGAAGAAGAAATTTATATGGAACAACCCGAGGGTTTTGTGGTTCTTGGTAAAGAAAAGAAAGTGTGTGAACTTGTTAAGTCACTTTATGGACGTTCAAGCACCCTAATAATGACATAAAAAATTTGACCAAATCATTTGGAAAATGGATTTAAGAATGATGGAAGTGATAAAAGTGTTTACATTAAAATCACAAGGTCATTGTTTGTTTGTATATTGATGACATGTTGATCATCAGTAGAGACACTAATGACATAAATGCTACTAAATGTATGCTAGAAAGCAATTTTGATATGAAATATCTAGTAGGGACGCTAATGACATAAATGCTACTAAACGTATGCTAGAAAGCAATTTTGATATGAAAGATCTTGGAGTTGCTGATGCGATCTTAGGTATAAGAATCCTTAGAACTCTGTAATGTTTAGCAATGTCACAGTCTCATTTCATTGAAAAAATACTTGACTAGTTCAAATATTTGAATTTCAATATTGTCAAGACTCCAATAAATGTGAGCTTTACATTTCAAAAGAGTGAAGGCGAAAGTGACTCACTATTGGATTGTGCTAGAGTATTGGAAAGTATGATGTATATCACGAAGTGTGCGCGATCAGATATAGCATGTGCTATTAATGAACTAAGTCGGTTCATGAGTGATCCCAATCGAACTCATTGGATGACGATGAAAAGAGTTTTGGGGTATTAAAGAAATACTCAAAACTATGTCTTGCATTATAACAATATCCAACAGTATTAAAAGGATATAGTGATGCAAATCGGATCACCGGGATCAAATGAAGTAAAATTCACGAGTGGATATGTATTTACTATCGGTGGATGAGCAGTTTCTTGGAAATCTTCCAAAAAGAAATGTATCGCTAGCTTTACAATGATCTCTGAGCTAGGTGCTCTAGATAAGGCCGGTGAATAAGTTGAAAGGCTTTGGAATTTCTCGATAGATATTCTTTTTTCCCCAAACCTTTGGCATCAGTATGCATACAGCTTGATGGTCAAGATGCAATAGGTAGGGCATGAAGCATGATGTATAACAGCAAGTCTCATCATATAAGACATAGACATAATATCGTTAGAAAACTACTCTCGAGTGGAATTATCACAATTGACTATGTAAAGTCAAAGGATAATGTGTAAGATCCACTTACAAAAAGGCCTAACTAGAGAGAAAGTTGAAAGATCATCCAATGGAATGGGTTTACGACTTAGGACAAGCCATCATGACGGTAACTCTACCTAGCAGACTGAAGATCCCAAAAGCTAGGTTTAAGGAGAAAAACAAAGTTGTGACTCACGGTTCGGCATTGTAAACCAACTCAATCCATTCTCATGATGAAGACAATGCTCGAGAACAAGGATACAACATTAAGGCTTGTTAATGAGTAAATAAAGCTTAAAGTTTTTAATGATTTGCTAAGTTTGGCAGATTCAACCAAATAATGTATCTACGTGATAACATGATTAAAAATCACTTACGTGAGTGTGAAGTGTAAGACGCTTCAAAGAGGATGATTATGAAAAGCCCATCTCTCTATACACTCATGAAACCAGGAGGTGTTCATGGCTAAAACTAACACAATCGTAAGAACCATAAACGGTAAAGGGTTAATTTTGTGACATATGGTTATCTAGGTATACACCAAAGATTGACGGCTTAAAGATATCAAATCTACCGATTGACCGAGTATATCCTATATATGTTCACTACGGAAAGCTCAAAGGGAAACCTACTTATCCATATGCAATTAATTCTTGCTTGTAAAGTACACACACTTGTCGTTTCTTTGTCTTGGAGTCATTCTCCATTCATGCGGGGGATTGTTGGGTTATAAAAGGTGTGAATGGAAAATGAAGAGTTGCGACTTTTATGAAGATTTGTGACTTTTACGAAGATTTGTGACTTTTACGAAGAGTTGCAAAGTTTGTGACTTTTATGAAAGGGTGTGACCTTTCTGAAAGATTGTGACTTTTCAAAGGGTTGTGACCTTTCCGGTAAGGCACAATAAGAACCTTTTCACACTATCCTTTGTTTTCTATAAATTGAGGGATTTTCTCTCATTTTAAGTGAACCAATTTTCTGAACTTCTTATACTACTACTAAATCTAGTATTCTAAGTGTACTTTACTACCTTTGAGTGGTTTTCTGACACCGTGGTTTTAGGTATCGATACACCAGTGAGTAAGATTGTTCTATTATGGGAGGATATATTCCATTAACCTCAGATACTTGAGAGGAATAATTTCCTTAAGTGAACAATGTGCATTCAGTGGGCTCGATTTTCTTCTTTAAGAAAAATATTTTGTATATTGTTTCTAATTTGTTTCTGAGTTTATTTTCTCTACTGGTTTTAATTTTCTAGTTTTAAAAATGCTATTTAAACATTGTTATTTCTTATCAAGTTCTTCAAATTTTTTGCTCTAAATATCTTAGGAATAAAGGATGAACAACATACATATGACATAATTTACATATAGGTTTTAGATAGAAGATGATTGAAGTTCAACTAAGCTTAAGTTCTGATCTTTTGTCTGTTAAATTTTTTAACTGGCATAGAATATATTTAGTATGACCTATTTACTTATAGGGTTAATAAAAAATGACGAAAGATTCGAGTAGGTTTAAATTAAATTGTGTCCTTTTAGCCATTAAATCTCCATTTGCAATGTTATAATATGACATATTTTTTCTAATAATTGTAGCATGAATATGGAAAGAACAAAGATTCAACTAGGTTTAAATTGTAACCTATGAACCCATTAAATTTAACTCACAAAAAATATAGTAGGTGATAATTACACTTTATATGTGATTGTTGTTTGTTCTTTCATTTTTACTTATACAAGTAGACTTTCTTATTGCGTTGATCAGAGAAAGACATGACAAGGAACATGAAACTTACGTGAATGTAGAGATTATCGTAAGCCCAAAAGTCAAGACTTTTTTTATTTCTTGATAGGGAAACTTTATTGATTGAAACTAAAAAAAATGATTTGGCCAAAGAAGAATTTACTAATTAAGTTTAAATTTTGACCTTTTAACTGTTAAACTTCATGCGACAAAATCATAATATACGACATAAATTCAATATATTTATGTTTTCATCTTTCGCTTTGGCTTATACAGATAGAAATTAGCTAGAAAAGATAGGATAAATTTAAATATAGAGCTTAAGATAATTAAAATTTAACTTAGTTAATAAATGAGAGAGAAAATCATCATACAATGTCTATTTTTATTTCATAAAGTATTAGTAAGACCGTCTAGTTCTATTTCGTCCTCTTCTTCTTGAGTACTATTCTTAAAATGAAAAAAAAAATATTTTCTATGGTAGATATGTGTAAACACATTAGTTTGGTAAGTCCATTGTGCAATTATATTATGCATTTCTTTTCCTCGAAACTAATTTAGAAATTTTTTAATGTAACAAAGATAAAATTTGAGCATGATTTGATTTTTAATATAATTGAATACTAATTTTAAAATGAAACAAAATTCTCTTTTCTCTCCTCATTATGTGTAAACACATTAGTTTAGTAAGTATCTTGTGCAATTTTTTTATGTATTGCTTTTGCTCGAAACTAATCCAGAATTTTTTTTAATGTAACAAAATCAAATTTTGATTTTTCATATAATTGAATACTATTCTTAAAATGAAACAAAATCCTCCTTTGTTCCCTCAATATGTGTAAACTAGGGGTGTTCACGGGTTGGATTGGATCGGTTATTGGTCAAAACCAAAACCAAACCAACTTAATCGGTTTTAAAATTATCAAAACCAAACCAAATATAATATACAGTTATCGGTTTGGTGATTATCGGTTTCGGTTTGGTTTGATTCGGTTATTAACCATACACAAAAATAAAAGAAACAATTCATTTAAAATGTGAAAAAAGTGACAACAATCCATTCAAAACGAAAAATAGTTAGAATGACTTAAATTACTGAACTTTCGATCACTAAATTTACTATCAATAAAACTTTAAAATTCACTATATTG
>JAJOOH010017913.1:0-21679 GCA_029582605.1 Solanum gracilifrons
TTATCAATGCATGCAAAATACTATTCAAGAATTGTTTATTTACTATTCATACTTTGTTAATCGCTCATGGTTCCCACAACCCTAGTTATGAAAGTTAGCTACTCATTATCTCAAAAACACAATCAAAATTTATTAAAATAAATATGCTTCTGTTAATCATAAAAAGTTAAGAACAATAGCTAAACTATCTTTTATTAATCACGAATACAAATAAATAATAAAGGAGAAGAAAGAATAAACCACAATTCTCCGGCCTCCACGGCGGCTCTTCCAAAGTTCCTAAAGCTAGAAGAAAATTTATATTGTGTCTTGTATCTTGCTCCTTGGCTCCCTCAAGAATAACTTTTCATGCCCTATTTATAGATATAGAAACCCTAAATAAAATAATTGAGTCCACCTTAAATTAGGAAATCAAAACCGAGAAGGAATTGAATTTCCCCGTTTTCTGGAATTTATTGCTGCCGCCTTCAATTAAGAGTTGCTCCAGCAGCTGACACGTGGCAGTGTTAGGGAATTGCAAATTTGCAATTTGCCGTTTTTATAAGCTTACTGCCATATATGTAAATAATAAATATATTATTTTAATAAATTTAATCCATTAAGCTGTCTGCTTGATTTCCTTCTTCAATCTTCCATCTTTAATTATTTTTAGCTCCAAACTTCTTCATTTTCCCATCAATTTAATCCTACAAATAAAATATATTATTTAGCACAATCCATAAATTTTATGCTCAAAAAGGACAAATATAAATACTAAATGTGAGGCAAATAATGATTAAAAATATGTATTTTGACCTCACATCAACGGTCCATAGGAATTCTTACAGATCATAGGTCGACCCGTAGGACCTCTCTAATAGTTTTAAAGTCAAGTTTATTTGGGTCTTTTCCTACCCATTTAAATCCTAAACTATATTAGTTTGACCGTATAACTAAACCCTACAACTGATTTTACTCCTAGAAATCCATCCAATCCTTCCCATTCACCAAAATTCACAAAAATCTCTCATGGTTTTCTCTCTATGACTCTCAAAGGAAATTCTAGGGTTCTTCAAGCTTCAAGTATTTCTCTTCCATATTTAGGGCCTTTTTATTGAGGTATATGGATAGTTTATCAATGGATTCCTTTCATCCATTGAGTCCGAAATGTTTCTGATTTGACGTTTCAAGCACACCTCATCCAATTCTAGGTGTCAACGATCGTAAATCAATATAAAACCCAACTAAATGAGTTGGGGTCGAATCCCACAGGGAGCGGTACGTGTTTTAAATTCAAATAGGAAGTGCAAACGCGGTCTAATCAGCCATAGGAATAGAAATTATTGAAAAAGACATTGCTCAAATTAAAGGGGTGACACAAGTGTCAGATTGGGGTTTTGGTTTGTAATTATCAACTACAATCACTCACAAACAATTCAAAATAACAATAGGGAGAAGGGTTCTCAGAATGTGATTCATTATAGGCAAATATAGATATATGGGTAATTGAAACTACTTGTAAACAACTGAAAATCAGTGAGTAGCCTAGACTATAGGGGATATAGCTTTCTCTCGAACAACTACCCCGACTCAAGTGATTTCTTTCAAACATCAAAAGCATGAAAATGAAGAACATCCCACACCTTAATTCATCCACTCTTTCGAGCTAGATGGGTAGGATTGGGTTTAGGATTCACTCTCTCGAGCTAAACCCAGTTCAACCCAATACCCACAAATCATTAATCAATAATCTTATTTCTAAAACCTCTCTGTTGAGCAAGCCAAGAACACAGAAGTAGAACTACATTTGCAACTACAATTCATAAATTAAACCTCAATTAATGATTAAACTCACTTCAATTTAGCATTTAAACTAGTAATTAACAATACCCATAAACTAATTCAACCATAATCACATGATCACACCCCAAGAATTGGGGTTTTAGCCAAACATCGTAAAAGGGTAAAAACTATTACCGAATCGATTAGCCATCAACTGGGTAAGAGAGATTTAGTCTTTACAATATTCAATTTGAAGAAAATCTAAAACCCACTTCCAAAATATCCAAATTGAATTTCTAAGGTTCTTCAAAAACTAAGAAAAACTATAAAGAAAACTGTTCTAAGCTAATTTCGTCTCCAAATGTCTCAAGATTCTAAAAGATCATCAACAAAAATGTTTAAAATCTAATTTATAGTCACCAAAAATAACCCACGAATGGCCATTCGGTGAAGTGGCCATTCAGTGAAGTAAGTCGGGATCGCCGAACCACTCGACGAGACGCCCTTTTATCTCCTCCATCGCCTTTTCGCCTTGGCATTCAACTTCCTTGAGTTTTGTAACTTTGGGTGATCTTTCTTGGCTTCGCGGAACTTCTCGGCGATGCGCCGACTTCTTCTTTTTATCGCTGACTTGGTTTCTTCCCTCAGGGCTGGCACACTGGAACTTTAGGCGGTAAAACTAGCCATTCGACGATTTGCCAAACGCTCTTGGCGATCACTAGGCTTACCTTTCTTCAATTCTTCAGTTTGTTTTGTTCCTTTTTGCCTGTTAGTGTCTTTGCTTTGTTCCTCAATTCATACACCTGAAAATAAAGGATTTAACATCAGTTTATGGCAAAAATTAAGCATTTGAGGACACTAAATCTATATAAACAAAGGCCTAAATAAGTCCAAATCCAGGACTCATCAACACCACCAACTTAAACTTTTGCTTGTCCTCAAGTAAAACTCAAGTTCAACAGTTCAAAAAGGTTGTCTCAAACAGTGCTGCATAAGACTCAATATGAATGCACACAACAAGATTTAACTTACTCATGCAATGATCATTTATGCACTCAAAGATTCAAATTGTGACTCACCATTATCAAAGATTCTCAAGTTCACAATACTTGCTTCAAATGCAATTTCAACCTCAACAAAGGTACTTAAATGCCCTCACAATAAAGATGATTCCATATTCACACACAATTCTTCAACAATTTGTAGTTCGGGAATCACATACGTCTCTCACACTCACAAAGATGAACACATGCATGACTTCACCCAATCAACATTTGTTTCAGATCACTCAAGATCACAAAGGTCTTTTAAAGGCTTGTAACGGGGCTGAGTGTAAAGGTATACTCATTTAGGTTCAGTGACTGCTACCCTCATGAAGTGTGGCCTGAACATCACTTTCCTCCTTTTCTTTAACATTTCAAATATGCTCATAATCCACCCCATTATTCAACTTCTTATGAATTACTAGACACTCCATTTCTTTTGAAATTTTCATCACTTATGTCACAACTTCTTTTTTTTCATTCTTTTTCTTTGCTTTTTTTTTTTTTTTAACATGAAGGGGTTCCATCTTTTTCAAAACCATTCTCCAAGGGGGATTTCTTACACTTCTTGATTTTCCTTCTGTTTTCACCACACCTCCAACTTAGGCTTTTGGCCTAAGTTGGCTATTCAAACAAAGCACACTTCATGAGAGTTATGGGTGAATGGATAAAGAGGGGTCACAATTGTTCAAGTTTCTTCCAAGAAAAAAGGGAGAAGGCTCAAGGGGGTTCAAGCAAGGTTCACATATCTCACAAGGTTGGCTACAAAAGATCTATATTGTCAAATTGTTTCACTTTTTAAAATTATTGCCTAAGATCATTTCAAGTGCTTGCATCACTTAGTCAATCGGACAAACGAGGCAAATTCTTGGTGTCATCACACACAATATTCAAGGTAAGCTCATCACACAAGGCATTGGCACCAATATCAAATGAGACTCTACATTTTCAAGCTAGTGTGTAATGTTCATCACACAAGACTCATTCGATAACTGGCTAGTTACAATTAGATGCTAAAAGTTCACATATTGTCTATGCAACTTCATTGGCCTCATCGTAGTTGCACATTCATTTTGTTCAACTAATAGCACTATTTAAGTCATCGGTATTGATCATAATCGATACTCAAATTCGCATAAGAACAGCCACAATCACACACAAAAGA
Organism: Solanum gracilifrons; assembly: GCA_029582605.1. Classification (NCBI taxonomy): domain Eukaryota; kingdom Viridiplantae; phylum Streptophyta; class Magnoliopsida; order Solanales; family Solanaceae; genus Solanum; species Solanum gracilifrons. The sequence goes on from JAJOOH010017913.1 coordinate 3,970, forward strand.
GGTGGCACAAATTTTCAAAATAGGTCAAAAACCATTTCTATTCAAAACAAGGAGCCACAAGCTCAAATATCCATAAGATAAGATAAAAACACAAGATGTATGGAAATACCTCACCCACCCACAAAAGAAAACCAGTTGTCCTCAAATGCAACTAAAACAAAGATAATAAAAAACAATAGTGAGAGAGGTAAAGAAAATGGTCCTATATACTTAGTCGCTCCATTTGTCGGGGCATCGGTGCCCAGGGTCACACTCTGGTCTTGGGCATTAGTGCCCGGGGTAACATCAACACTGGCTCCACTAGAGCCTGCCATGGAAGTTTCTCTCAATGATGTCTGAACGACTGAATGTACCATAGCCTCCTCAACCTCCGTCAGGCCCTCATAGGTGGTCACCTCCTAGACACTGAGTTGCTACTCATCAGTCTTAGCCTCAGACTTTACAGCCACATCATCAGCTCTAACCTCAACTCCGGTAATAGCCGAAGGCACATCATAATAAGCTAGCATATCTGTGTCTAGGTCATCAGGGATCTCCACGGTCCCTATAATTATCGACATATCTGTGGACTTCAGCTGGTCCACATCCATTCTCAGCTCAGCCATTGCAGCCTTTAAGGCCGTGATGAGTCTGAGATATAGACACATTTAGGGTTTGTTTTAATAGAATTAACATCTTTAAATGCTTAATTTGTTCCAATAACTGATGTAAAACCCTTGATATTCAGATATATGGATTGAGAAACAAATCTAGGACATAAATAGGCAACATGGACAACACAAGCTTAAAAAGAGAGGAGGAAAAACAAGCCTGATGATAGCCAAGATCACTCGGTGAATCACCAAGTTGCTCTTCTATCACCTAATATTACAGATTTCTGAGACTGGAATAGGAGTAACTTCGGCGAACAACATTTCCATTCGGCGTGACGCCGATCGCATCGGCGAAAGATGACCATGTCACCAAAAGTACTGATGGAGATCCAGATAAATGCTGATGGGCGAGTTAAAAGATAAAAGGGCGCATCGCGAAATGAAATGGTGATCCCGATCTGGATCGCCTAAAATTACAGTGGTTTGACGAAGAAGATGTGAAGAAAAAAAGTGAGAGAAAAGGATGATCGGTGAGTCGCCAAACGGTCGACGAAGCTCGACTTTACTCACCGATTGGCCCCAAAAAGCCACACCTCAGACTTGTATAAATTGATTTTTGGAAGAGAGAGAAAATATTCAGAAATTGGGAGGAATAAAAGATAGAGAGCAAAAACACTGCTATTGTTGATTTCAAGTAATTTATCAAGGTTTTTCAATTGGGTTTTGTAATAGAGGAGATATTATTCACTTTTGACTTTCAAATTTTATTTACCCAGCTATGAAAAATGTGGCAGGTATTGATATTCGTCTTTTTACTATGATTGGCTAAAACCCTAACTTGGGGGTTTGGCAATGTGACCAATTGTTGCTTTTGACTTAATGGGTGTTATCAATTAGTGAATTTTGGTGTTAATTTGAAGTAGGTCTGAGTTATTACTATGGTTTAACTTCATTATTGCATGTTTAGTGTAATATTCTCTTGAGTTGTGTGCTTGCTCAAGAGAGAAATATAGAGCTAAGGTAGTAATTTGGCTTCCTTAGTTAGTGGGTCATGGCGATTTCAGCTTGAAAGAGTGAAACTTGAGATTCAACATTTGTATCTAGCTCAAAAGAGTAGATTTGATGAGAATGTGGGCTGGTCTACTTATGGATAGTGTTGAGGTTCGAGAGAACTCAACGGAAATAAGGTAATTGTTCGAGAGAAAAGTGTCTTACCTATAGTCCATGCTACCCATGATGAATTAACATTGTTGGTAATGATATACACCCATTGAGTTCAACTCTGCAGTTGGTTAGTCAATCCCCCAAGTGTTACCTCTTTGTTTGATTGTTCCTTGTTGACTGTTCGTTTGGATTGGTAACGACGTCCTGGAGTTTGACTTATAGATTCTTAAATATTGTGTTTGTTCAACTGCAAAGGTCACCGTCATAATTTCATATTCGAATTCAAAAGAAAGAACTCTCTGTGGGATCGACCCCAACTCATTTAGCTGGGTTTATACTGATTTACGATCTTTGATACTTAGAACTGGATGAAGTGTCTTTGAAACGTCGATCAAAATGGTGGTGCTGCTAGGGAGTAGCGCTGTTTAGATTTCCTTTATCCAATATAAAAACTTGTGAATCTGTCGGCTGTAGTTGAATCGATTTAGGCTGCATTGTGTTCGTGTTGTTTGGGCTAAATAGAAGTAAGAATGAGTAAAGCAAAGGTGAATGGTAGCCAAACAGGTCACCGATATGGTATTGATGATGTTAATAGTGTGTACAACCTAACCCAATCGGGTGAAGTGGGTGCAATCTACCTACCATTAACTGATGAGAATGCGATATTTGAGGTCACGAGCACAACTCTTCATCTTCTCCAAATGAAGGGACTTTATGAGGGTTGATTCATGAAGATCCGCATGAGCATGTGAGAAATTTTATAGATATTTGCAGCCCATTTTCGTTCAAGAATGTGTCACAAGAGTCAATTCGGCTCAGGTTATTCCCACTATCTTTGACGGGGGAGGCTAGTAAATTGTTGGTTGAGTTACCAAAGAATTCTATCACTTTGTGGGATGAGCTGACCACAACATTCACTACTAGGTTCTTTCCTCCGCCGAGGATGATGAAACTCAGAGATAACATTCAAGGTTTTAAGCGATTGGAGGGTGAACCCATCCATGAGACATGGTTGAGGTTTAAGAAACTCCTACTTCAATGTCCAACTCACGGGCTACCAAACAATTTGGTACTCTAATATTTTTACCAGAGTCTTGATTCAGTAAATAAAGGAGTGGCTGATCAATTGGTTTGAGAGGGAATAATGTTGCAATCATTTGAGGTGGCTTCATTTCTTCTTGATGACATGACGAAAATAAATCAAGCTTGGTACACTCAAGAAGATCAAGTTTCGCCTTTTTGTTTTAGAATGACTCAAGAGCAACTTGATAAGGAAAGAGAAAGGGATGAGAACATCAAGAAGATCTTAATCCAAATGGAACTACTTCAGGAGCATGTGTTAAAGAATGTAAAATAGCCCAAGGGAATAAATAGAGTGTTTAGAGTTAAGGAGGGTTCTTCTTGGGTTATTCAAAGCCGGGGGAGAATCAAGGTTGGAATTCCAAGAAGTACGAGGAGGGTTTCCACCCACGCTATTTACAACGAGGTGGGAATAAAGTTTGGAACTTTCACAAAGAGGAAGAGTAATGAAGATACTATCAAGAATGGGCCGAGCAAAGTGATTATTGGAGAAGAGAGGATGAGCATGACGATTCTCAATCAAGTGAGAGCCCAAAGTCAAGAGAGAGTGCAAGTAGTCCCCGGATGAATGATTTGTTGTCACGCATCCTTGACAAAGGTGAAGGTTCGGAAGATCTGCTAAAAGGAATTAAGGATAATTTTTTGTCATTGAATAATAGAGTGAACTCTCACGCGGATGCAATCAAACTACTTGAAGGCCAGTTGAGTTTACTTTCAGCACAGTTGGAGCCAAATATGACGAGGGAAAATGGTGATAGAGGTATAAGTATGGTTACACGTAGTGGAAAGGTGGCGATAGGTGATGCGACAGGCAATGATGAAGTTAAAGCTTATGAAGAAGACAAAGGCACTGAGGAAGAAGAAATACTCATACAATAAAGCATTGCCAAAGGATCACAAAAAGATGTGGAAAAAAGCAATCCAATCTCAAAAGTTGTGCAATGTTTACCCAAAATATCTCCTGTATTTCCCCAATGCCTTAGGAAGAAGAACGATGATGAGAAGTTCAAGAAGTTTTTATCGGTGTTCAAGACATTATCGAATAATCTCCCTCTAGTGGAGGCATTGTTGGAGATGCCGGGTTATGCCAAGTTTATGAAGGAGTTAGTCACAAAAAATGAAGCTTGTACTTTGAAACAATCGAAGTTTCTCATAGTTGTAGTGTAATTATGACTAAGGAGCTGATAAAAAAGAAGAAGATCCCGAAGCGTTCACCATCCCTTGCACCATAGGCATGCCCCAATTCTCCAAAGCCCTATGTGATTTAGGAGCAAGTATCAACCTAATGACATACGCAATATATAAACAACTTGGGTTGGGTGAACCGAAATCCACAATAATGAGACTATTGGTGGAAAACCGATCAATTAAACATCTTGTGGGAATACTATATGACATCGTGGTAAAGGTTGACCGATTCATTTTCTCGGCTGATTTTATAATTCTCCATTGCAAAATCGATGCTGAAATTCCCATCATTTTGGGAAGACCATTCTTGGCAACCGAGAGAGCATTGGTGGATGTTGAAAGCGGAGAATTGAAGTTTCGGGTGAATGAAGATGGAGTAATCTTTAATGTTTGTAAGTCAATGAAGCACCCAAACGATATTCACGTGGTCTCTACCATTGATGGTATTGATGAGGCGGTGGCTAGTGTGAGACATTTGATGAGTATACGTGAACCACTTGAGGCCGTGCTTGCTAACTATGATGAGTTCGAAGTTCAAGGTTAAGAGGATGTGGTAGCTACTCTTTCGGGCATGTGGGGATATTCAAAGACTCCATTATAGCTGGACATAGATCTAAAATTCGAGAAAGTCCTCCTGCAAAGCCATCAACGGAAGAACTACCAAATCTCGAGTTGAAAGTATTCCCTCCCACCTCCGACATGCTTTCTTGGGGCCAAATAACACCTTACCTGTGATCATTGCAGCTGATTTGCTTGAATGGCAAGTAAAATTGCTCCTTGAGGTGTTGAGAAGACATATTAAAGTGATAGGTTGGACTATCACTGACATAGTGGGCATTCCTCCCGGCATTTGCACTCACAAAATTCAGCTTGATAGTGAATGTAAACTGAGTGTTGAACATCAGCAGAGATTGAACCCACCGATGCAAGAGGTGGTAAAAAAGGAGATAATAAAGTGGTTGGATGCAGGTGTGATCTACCATATTGCGGATAGAAAATGGGTATGTCCGGTACAATGTGTACCAAAAAAGGGAGGCATCACAGTAGTCCCAAATGAAAAGAGGGAGTTTGTGTCAATGACACCGGTGACTGGATGGCGAGTATGCATGGATTACCGAAAGTTGAACTCGTGGACCAAAAAAGATCACTTTCCCATGTCTTTCATTGATCAAATGCTTGATCGACTTTCAGAGAGAGGATGGTATTGCTTTTTGGATGGGTACTCCGGTTTTAATCAAATTTCCATTGCTCCAGAAGACCAAGATAAAACTACCTTCACTTGCCCATATGGAACGTTTTCCTTCAAACGAATGCCGTTCGGGTTATGTAATCCTCTGGCAACATTTCAACGTTGCATGCTATCTATTTTCGTTGATATGGTTGATGATTCAATGGAAGTCTTCATGGATGACTTCTCGGTTTTGGGTGACACTTTTGAAGCATGTTTAGCACACTTAAGACAAGTTCTCCAAAGATGTGTGGAGACAAATTTGGTCCTAAATTGGGAAAAATGCCACTTCATGGTTAGGGAAGGTACAATTCTTGGTCACAAAAAGGCCTAGAGGTTGATAAAGCAAAGATTGAATTGATTGAGAAGTTACCACCACCAATTTTGGTGAAGGGTATTCATAGTTTCTTGGGGAATGCCGGCTTTTACCGGAGGTTCATCAAAGACTTCTAAAAAATTGCACACCCTTTATGTAAACTCTTGGAGAAAGAGGTGAAATTCCACTTTGATAACACATGCATGGTGGCCTTCAAGTGTTTGAAAGAAAAATTGATCTCCACTCCAGTTATCATTAGTCCCGATTGGTCAGAACCCTTCAAAATGATGTGTGATGCAAGTGGCACGACAATAGGTGTCGTGTTGGGGAAAAAATGCAACAAACTATTTCACCCCATTTACTACACAAGCAAAACTCTCAACGGTGCTCAACGTAACTACACAGTTACAGAACAATAATTACTTGCGGTAGTATATGCGTTTGAGAAATTTTGGGCATACTTGCTAGGCACTAAAGTGGTTGTTAACACTGATCATTCTACACTACGCTATTTGATGGCAAAGAAGGATGCCAAGCCAAAATTGATAAGGTGGTTGCTATTGTTGCAAGAATTTGACTTTGAAGTCAGAGATAGAAGAGATTGTGAAAATCAGGTGGCTGACCACTTATCAAGATTGAAAGGCAAGGAAAATGACGAGCTGGAGGTAGACATAAATGATGCCTTTCCCGACGAACAGGTATTCACGGTAACTCTCCAACAATCTCCTTGGTATGCTGATTTTGCTAATTACGTGGTGTGTGGATTAATGCCAGAAGAACTGAACTTCTATCAACAAAATAGGTTCTTGTTCGACCTCAAGAAGTACTTTTGGGATGAACCATATTTATTCAGAGAGTGTGCAGATCATATCATTAGGAGATGTGTTCCGGAGGAAGAAGTCAACGAAATTCTCCATGCTTGTCACGCTTCGCCGGTTGGGGTCATCATGGTGGGGTACGTACAACTGCTAAAGTTCTTCAAAGTGGTTACTACTAGCCGTCCCTTTACAAAGATGCTCATGAGTTTGTTAAGAAGTGCACTCAATGTCAGAAACAAGGTGGAGTGTCTAAAAGACATGAGTTGCCTCTTACGCCCATTTTAGAGGTTGAGCTATTTGATGTTTGGGAATAGATTTCATGGGCTGATTTGTGAGCTTGTTTTGTAATTAGTACATTTTGGTGGCAGTAGATTAAGTTTCTAAATGAGTGGAGGTTGTCTCACTATCGAACAATGAAGGAAAAAATGTTCAATTCCTAAAACGCTACATCTTTGCCAGATTTGGTACTCCTCGAGCTACTATTAGTGATGGGGGATCCTATTTTTGCAACAAGTGTTTTGCATCCACATTGAGAAAATATGGAGTGAAACACAAAGTAGCAACTCCATATCATCTCCAAACGAGTGGCCAAGTTGAAGTGTCGAATCAGGAGATCAAGAGTATCTTGGCCAAGACATTGAATGCAAATAGAACTGATTGGTCTCAAAAGATTGATGATGGTCTGTGGGACTATCGCACCGCATACAAAACACCAATCGGTATGTCTCCGTATTAGCTAGTCTTTGGAAAATCTTGCCATTTACCGGTTGAATTGGAATACAAAGCATTATGGGCATTGAAAGCTCTAAATCTGGACTGGGCAAAGACTTCAAAAGAGAGAGTAGATCAGCTAAATGAATTGGATGAATTTAGGTTCAGGGCTTATGAAAGTTCAGCTCTTTACAAGGAAAATATGAAGAAGTGGCATGATTCGAGAATTCTTAAGAGGGAGTTCCGAGTGGGAGATTGGGTGTTATTATATAATTCTTGACTCAGACTCTTTTTGGGAAAGCTCAAATCCAAATGGTTAGGTCCATTTAGAGTAACACGGGTGTTCACAAATGGTGTCATTGAAGTCGAAGGTAAAGAGGGACATGTATTCAAAGTGAACGGGAAATGTTTGAAGTCGTATGATGAGTCCTAGATTTGGACTTACTTAGGGCTTTATTTGGATAGATATAGTGTCCTCAATTACTTATTTTGTGCCAATAACTGATGTAAAATCCTTGATTTCCAGGTACTTGGATTGAGGAACAAAGCATGGACACTAATTTGCAAAAAGGAATGAAGCGAGCTAAAATAAGGAAGAAATGAAGGCATGGTGATTGCCAAGTCCCTTTGGCAAGTTGCCTAATGGCCTTTTGACCGCCTAAAGTTCCAGTGTGCCAAGCCCTGAAAGAGAAAATCAATTTGGCGATAGAAAAAAGCAGTCGGTGTGTCGCTGAGGGGTTCCGCAATGCAGTGTTGGATCGCTCAAAGTTACAGAACTTAAGGATGCTGAAGGCCAAAGAAAAAAGGTGAGGGAACTGACTAAAAGGTGGATCGCCGTGTAGATCGGTGATTCCGACTTACTGCGCCGAATGGTCCTTCGCAGCATATTTTTGGCGACTATAAAGACAGTTTCAAACATTAATTTTAGTATCAATTTTTTATCTATCAATCAAATTTTATTCTGAACATTCATTAGAGTAATTTTTGAGTTTTGAACTCTGAGTTTTTTAGACAACTTTTCCTTAGCTTTGAAGAATTGAAGTTTTCCATTTATGAGAAATTGGAATTGGGTCTTTGAGATTCTTCAAGTTGGACCTTTATAAAGACGAAGTTAATCTTACCCAGTTGATGGAAACACAATTTGGTAATGATTTCTATCTTTTTATGATGTCTAGCTAAAACCCCAATTCTTGGGGTGTGATTATGGGTTGATTTAGCTTGTGGGAATTGCTAATTGTTAGTTTAAATGTTGTTTAGAAGTGATTTCATTTAGTAATTGTGGTTTAATTTAAATGGTTGTAGTTGCAAATACAATTCTACCTTAATGTTTTTGGCTTGCTCGAGAGAGGTTTTAAAACCAAGATTACTGAATTGATGGTCTGTGGGTATTGGGTTGTCATGGGTTCAGCTCGAGAGAGTGAATCCTAAACCCTTTTCCACACATTTAGCTCGAGAGAGTAAATGGACTAAAGATAAGGTTGTTCTTATTTGCTTGCTTATTGGTGTTCGAGAGAAACCAACTTGATTCAGGGTAAATTGTTCGAGAGAAAGTTTATCCCCACTAAAGTCTAGCTTAATCACTGATTTACAACTATTTATTAACAGTTGCAATCACCCATTTGTCTACCTTAGCCTATAATCCAATCACATCCAAAGAACCCGTCTCATTATTGTTAAATTCGTGCTATTTGCTGTTGTTGTAGCTGATAGTTAAAACCAAAACACCCCTTTTTTATTTGACATTCGTGTCACCCCTAATTTGAATTATGTGTTTACTCATAAATGTCTATTCCTATGAATGACATTGAGCATATTTATATTTTCCTATTGAATCTTTAACACGTACCACTCCATGTGGGATTCGAACCCAATTCATTTAGTTGAGTTATTATACTGACTAGCGATCGTTGACACTTAGAATTGGATGAAGTGTCTTTGAAACATTAATTAAAATGGCGCCGCTGGCGGGGAGTGGTGTTGGTTAAGATTCGTTAGTTAAATTGAATTTTGTTCTTGTTAGTTATAGTTAAATCTACTTACTTTTAGTTTTGGTTTGCTTGTTTGTGTTTTGAAACAGAGAGTATGAGTGTGAACGGAAGCAATGGTAGCTAAGTAGGCCACCAAGATGACATCGGCAACCTCAACGATGTCAACGAGCCTAATGCTAATGACCCCCATCTTATGGGTGGAGTTGGTGCCATTCGCTTGCCTCCGGCTGAAGGGAACGTTATGTTCCATATCACAAGTACTATGTTGCAGCTCTTGCAATTGAATGGGCTGTTCGGTGGTTTGGCTCATGAGGATCCCCATGAGCATATTAGAAACTTTGTTGATGTTTGCGGGCCGTTTTCCTTCAAGAATATATCCCAAGAGTCGGTCCTATTAAGGTTGTTCCCGTTTTCTTTAATGGGAGAAGCATGTAAGTGGCTGGCTGAATTGCCACGAGAATCAATCATTTCGTGGGAAGAGCTTATCACCGCATTTCAAGTGCGCTTTTTCCCTCCTTCGAAGATGATGACTCTTCGGGACAACATTCAGAGCTTTAAGCATTTGGAGGGTGAGCCAATTCATGAGACTTGGCTGCGATTCAAGAAGTTGGTGATGCAATGCCCAACTCATGGTTTGCCCGACAACATTTTGCTGCAATATTTTTATCGGAGCCTTGATTCGGTAAACAAGGGTGTTGCTGACCAACTTTCTCTGGGAGATTTAATGTAGCAACCTTATGTGATAGCAGCCCAGCTCTTGGATGGCATGACCACGATAAATCATGCTTGGTACACTCGCGAAGATCAGGTCTCCCCTTTCACGTTTAAACTGACCAATGATCAACTTGAGAAAGATCAGGAGAGGGACCAGAACATGGCAAAGATCATGACACAACTTGACATTTTGTCCAAAAATGTTATGGGAGCTGGTGCTCGAAGTGTCAGTGCGGGTGTCGGATGTGTTAACCCTAATGAGGCCAAGTTTGAGGCTTTGTACAACGAAGAGGTGAATTTCCTATCCAACCAATGTGGTGGTTATCGTTCAAACTACCCAAGACAGGGTGGCAACCAAGGTTGGAACATGGATGAAGGTTGGAAGGATCGCGATAGAGAGTGGAGGGACCGTAACCCCACTTGGAAAGAGAGAGACAGGGAGAAGGATAGATATGTTCCTCCCCATGAGCGCCAAAAGCCAAAGGAATCTGAGGGAAGTTGATCGGAGAATATGCTTTCTCGTATCCTCATAAAAGTTGAGGGGACGGACAAGATATTGAAAGAAATGAAAGAAGATGTGTCAACCCTTAGCCAGACGATTACCTCCCATTCCATCTCGATCAAGCAGTTAGAGACCCAAATGGGTCATATCTCGTCTCATTTAAACCCAAGACAGCAAGGGGGTGGCCTAGTGACACTAAGGTCATCCCAAAAAATGAAGTTTGAGTGAGGCCTTGCATCGTCCCACGACGTTAACTAAGGCGCTGTTTGGGAGGCAACCCAAGTTTTATTTTCTTTCGTTTTGATTTGTAAAATAATCGTGTGTTGATTGTGCAGGTTGAAGTGTAAGATGTGTTTGAAATGTGCAGATTTGCGAGTTAAATGTCCAGTCGGCGACTCGCTGAACAGGTCGGCGAGCCCGACTTAGACCACCGTTGGACTTTAGAAATTCTAGGGTTGGAGTTTGTAAAACTCGGTGAGCCAAGGAACAAATTGGCGTGTCTCCGAACTGGTTGGGGATCGCGACTTAATCCACCGTTTGGACTCCCAGTTTGATTGGAGGTCCTGTAAAATTTGGCGAGGTAAGTACCCACTCGGTGTGTCACCGAGTGGGTTGGCGAGTAAAAATAATGTCACCGAATGTGCGAGAACTGGACGGTTTTAAAGGCCAAAAGTTCAAAAGTTCAAAATCTTTCACATTCCCTCCCTTTTCAACTTTCCAAACTCACACCCGAAATATTATTTTCCTATATTCTCGTATTTTTATCACGTATTTGTCGTCAATTATGTGTTCAGAGTGGATTTCTTTGCCGCCTAGCATTTCAACTTGATTATTCGGCTTCAAAGGTTGGTTTTCCGAACCCCGAATTTATATTTAGCAATTTTTACTCATTTGTGATGATTTTTATCTTAGTGCTATGTGCTGGGCCTCTCTGATTCATAATTGTATACTTGATTGCATATTTTAATTCGATTATCTTGCCTATAATTCCTACATCGTTGATTTCCCGAATATTGTGTGCCTTAAAATTGATTAAAATTATTGGGTGTTTCTTAAAGGTCGTTGATTCTAGTTGTGTGAAGACTAAGTAATCCGCATTTGTGCTGAATGATGTATTTTTCCCGATGATGGAGCGTTTGACGTCATTTCTAAGGGTTAAAGTCGTCAAATGGCCAAATTTGGCTAAACCGAGAGAATTCTGAGTATCCCGGGGGCATGGTTGTAATGGGTCTTAGTTTAATTGAAAGTGTGCATATTTTGATTTTGTTTTCGGGGGCTGCGCGGTTGAATTTTGGAAGTTGGGTTGAAAGTAGGCAAGTTGGGTCGTTTGGCGAGCTGGGTCGAGCTCGCCGAACCACTCAGCGATTCGCCGAATTCCCTTTATCGCCTTTAATTTCATGATAAATCTTGAGTTTGGTTCTTTAACTTTCGGAGAGAAGCCTGAGTTTGGTTCTGCGCCTAAAGTCGTTCTTGATCTCCCTTTTTTGCGCCCCCAACCCCTAAAATGCATTGTAACTTTCGACGGGCTAATCCTTGATCATCGAATGTTGTTGGTGATTCACCAAAAGGCCCCTCCCATCGCCAACAAGCCAATTTTCTAGAAATTTTTGAAGCCAATCCTTTCGGTGAGCCTGACCGGGCTCGTCAAAGTGATTCGGTGACTCGCTAACCGGATCAACGAGTCTGTGTGCAACTATTTTCTGTGTTTTTGCTTGAACTGTTTCTCACTTTCTTTGATGTTTTTGTAGATATGGCTTGGGCCAACATTGACATGCCACCTCGTAAACGAGCACATGGAGTAGTCATAAATGAAGGGGGAACCAACTCTTCTAAAAAGGGAAGAACAGAGCCTCAAACAAGAGGCAAGGGCAAAGGTAAGGAGCCAGTTGCTGAAGTTCCGGAGCACATCTCCGGCAGGGAGAGAGAGTACATCGACTCCCAGGATGCACTATTTGAGCTAAGGATGACCAACAACTACAGTCCCGGCGGACAGAGCTCTGTGCTAGATCTCGGCCTGACTCATCTAGAGTCCCAACAGCTACCACTCCTCCTGCAGCTAGTATAGTCCCAGCTCCGACACACTTGTGGCCCTAGTGCCACCAGTGCAAGATCCTCCCCGGCTACTTAACAGATTGAAAGTCGAGGGGTCGCGGACTATTCTTGAGGAAAGCTACTATCTATAGAGGGCCTAGAGGGCAAATACTTCAATGTGAGGGATATACTCCAGTACCATCGGTTCGAGCAGTTCACTAGGCCCTGAGGCCCCTATATTCTTTCATGGGTCCAGGAGTTCTACATAACATACGATGACTTAGTACCAAAGGGCAAGAAGAAGGCCAGTGCTTTCAGACCAGTGAAGTCTGTCATGGTAAGAGGAAAGGAAGTACGGTGTAACAATGAGTACATTAATATTGTACTCAACAGTGGTCTAGGTGCTACAGTGGCATATGAGGGCTTGCCTATTATTCAGTCCCTTGATGATTTAAAGAGATGGCTTGCATCTTTGATTTACGATACCACCTTGAGGTAGATCGAGGCAAGGGTCTCCATCGAGAAGAAGGATCTAAATATTGCTGCTCGGTTCTAGTTTGGCTTCATCAGCAGCACTATCATGCCTTCCCAGATTGAGTCTATCCTCCGCTACCCTAAGACAACCTGCCTTGGGTCGATCATATCCAGGAGGAGAATTAACCTCGGAATCCTCATAGAGCAGGAGATGGCCATGAGGGCCAAGCAGAGCCAGACCTCCCTACCATTCCCGGTGCTGATTACAAAGCTATGCCGGCGTGGTGGAGTTCCTCGGGATGCGACAAGAGACATTAAGGTTACTCCTTTCTCCTCCACAGACATCCGGCGTATTGAAGCCGAGTACACTCGGGAGGAGGTTGACAGGAGGAGAGCAGCCTCGATAGATGTATCATCAGAGGTGGACGTTGACTCTATACCTGCAGAGGCATCTTTGCCTACTCCGGCCTCCGGGCCTTCAGGTACTTCTGCCTCCCAGACTCCTAGTGCTTCTACTGCAGCCCAACCCACCAAGATCACTCAGTCCATGCTTCTGAAGATGGGGCACTTTGCCCATTCAACTAATGTGAGGGCTACTTGATTAGAGACTGCTATGCCTTGGATGATTGAGGCTGCTATTTTATCTGCACTGACCCCCCTCCGGGCTTCTGTTGATGATTTGACTGCAAGAGTCACGAATTGTGAGAGTAGACGGGGGGAGTCTTCTGAGGTGATGACTTTGAGAGCCGAGGTGGCAGATCTGAGGAAGGATGTGGACTATCTCAAGTCTACAGACTTCACCACCTTATTTGAGGCAGCTGAGACAGAGGATGCTTCTGCTACATCTGAGATTCCTCCGACTACCACCGGAGATGTACAAATGGATGACATAGCAGCTGATGAGTCGGAGGTAGAGATCGACGAGGATCAGATTTATATGAGTGAGGAGAGCATAAATGGAGACCTGCTAGATCTGGAGGAGACGATTGTACAGTAGGTGATTTAGACATCGCTGTCATAGACATCCATGACAGGCCCTAGTGGATCGAGGGTTGCTACTACTACACCGGGAACTGATTCCCCGAGAGATGGAGCGACTGCATAGATAGGACTTCTATTTAACCCCCTCTCTCTCTCATCTTTAGTTACTTTATGGATATTTTGTTTTTATTGCATTTGAGGACAAATTGATTTTTGTTTGTGGTGGGGTGAGGTATTTCCATACCTACCTCTTCTTTTGATGATATTTTCTGTATATATTTGGTTTTGTGCTTCGTATTGTGTTTTGGCACTGCTTTTGTGGATATTTGAGCTTGTAGCTCATTGTTTTAATTGTAAATGGTTTCTGACTCTTTTTGAAAATTTTGTGCCACCTCTTGATTGTGTTTGAATGTGGCTGCTCTTTTGCAAATTTGAGTATCGGTCTTGATCAATATCCCGATACAAAACCTTCTTTTAATAAATACCCATGGACAGTATGAACATTTTCAAAGTTTCTATTTTGACATTTCTTTCGGTTACATGGGCACCTTAGTCTCTCACCATCCCTCCCTTTTGGATGACTCATAGCAAACTCAATAAAATGTTGTACACACCTTACGAATTTGGGATCATATAGACCTTTGGTTAATCTTTTGTACATCCATTGATGATTTGAACTCATTTTACTTATAAACCTTCTATTCTGATAATGTGAGAAGGGTAAATAGTGAACTAAAAGCATGCAGAGAATTGAAAAGAAGAAATTTGCAGTATAACACAAAATTGAATAAAGAATAATGTTATTTGTTTTAACTTTGAACTAGAACTCTCTATTTTTTACAACATGTATGCAAGTTGCATATATATAAACTAAATAATAACCTGTTGTCCTAAAATAACTCCAATAAAGTCCTATTCATATAAATAGTAATATGATATCATTCCTAAATAATGGGAACTGAAATATTTGACTTAGTTAACTTAAAGAAAATCACAATTAAACAATAAAAGAAAACATAAGAAGATGCACTAACTTTTAACAAATAGCATTATAATTATAAAATATTTGAATAGTTAAAAAGGGTGCAATTTATAATCAAGGCAGCAAGACAAATGTTTCCATTGAAGCTTCATTTTTAGTAGCTTCATATAATCAGAATTTTATAAAACATATAACTCCAAATATGAAGGCAATGAAAAGTATTATGTTCTTCTACATCTTCTGTAATTTTAATTTTTTTCTCTAGCGGTTTCAAACTTGAAGGAGCTTGCAGAAGTTATGTGCCGCAAAGTGAGTAGTTTTTCTATAACACACTTGGGGCTTACACCACAGTGATTGTGATGGAGTGATTGATGGATGATTCTATTTTCCAAATATATTTCGATATTTTTCTTGTATGTGCAGTAATTTGATGGATGATTCCATCTTCCAAATATATTTCTGCAAAAGAAGATTCATATTCTCCACATCTACCATTTCTAATCATGACAATGATTTTCAACTTCAATTTTATATTGCCTAGATGTTTCTATCGCTTCATCCTTACCATTCAACAAATAGACTTAATAGTATCTAGTGCAATTGTCAATTTATAAATTTATGAAACACCTTTTTTCCACCATAAGATGGTATTGGCTTCATATCATAAATATCAGTGTAAATCAATTCTAAGGGATTAAAATTTCTTCAAACAAATTTATAAGTATGCTTAACATACTTAGATTCAACACATACTTGACATTTTGATTTATTGCACTAGAAGTTAGACAAAACTTCTAAGTTGATCATTTTTGCATGGTTTTGTAATTGACATGTCCCAAGCGTTCATGTCACAAACAGTTTGTTTTAAGCAAGTAAGAACAAACAGAAATACTGAGTTTGAAAAGACCTTCCGTGAGGTAACTTTTTCCTACAAATATTTTGTTCTTTACTGTTTATAACTTTGCCAAATACAGACATTGTTTTAGAGTCAGCACTTTGCCAGATGTCCTTTTCAGAAGGATA
This sequence comes from Solanum gracilifrons, assembly GCA_029582605.1. Lineage (NCBI taxonomy): Eukaryota > Viridiplantae > Streptophyta > Magnoliopsida > Solanales > Solanaceae > Solanum > Solanum gracilifrons. The sequence continues at coordinate 19,763 of JAJOOH010017913.1, forward strand.
TTTCCATAACATTCAATTTTTATAGAATTACTCATGACCATAGTCTCATCGGTCCAATAAGGGAAATATGACCCAAATGTTTGTTTTACAACACAAACATAGCATATTATTTTTCACCAATGTTCATGTCTATGCAAATAAATTTATTTTAATGGACATATCTTTTATGAAAAATCTCAATATTTTAAATGACACTTTTTCATCAAAGAATACAATTCTTTTGAACGAGTAATATAATTTTGTTGTTTTATACTAGTCATATCGTATACTAATAAAGAGAAATTCAACGACCACAATATCAAATATACTCCAAGAATTTTTTGGGTCTAACATAATACAAGAATGTCATTAAATTTCAGATCTTGTACTTTCAAATTTAAATTAGATAGTAAGTCTAATTTTGTCTTTATCACAAGTAAAGATCCCCCCACATTTTAAATATGTTCTCAAAAATATTTTTCAAGTATTTGAAATTATTTTCCACATATTTTCCTCATGGTTTCAAATTTTATACCATCAAAATACACATTGGCAACACGAAGCCTTCTTTTGAAGATGTAATCCATAGAAACATCCATTGCAGGCACAAAAATCACTAATTTTATGTCACTAGTGTCTTATTTCTTTCTGTCACAACTAGACAGAGCACTTGGTATTTAGAATTCTAACAATAAAATTTCAATCTTTATACAACTTGTTTCTAGTTTAACGATGAAGTTTTTATATTCTTCTAATCGTTAACTGAATGGACCATCAATTCAGATGTAGTTTTTATATTCTTCAAATCAGTTTCACATTTAGACAGAGTAGTAAACGGTTAGTAATTTACCGTTTTAATATTAATAAAATGTATCATTATTGTGTGTGTCCATTAGTGGACAGTTACATATTGTCTTAAGTGACAAATGTGGCATTACATCCTCTACTATATGGTGCATTTCATTCTTGGTCAGTTTTGACTTTATTGATATTCCTCTTGGTTACAAACATTGTTGTGAACGTTGGAGTTATGGCCGTTGTGCAACTCTTTCATTTGCTCATTAGTGCATTGATTGCCTTCACCATTACTTCATTCTTTATTCCTCCATTATACCTTGTAACCTATGTAACTTCTAGGTCATTTATCTTCACTATTTACTAACCCATTATCTTCCTATTCATTGTTAGAAAGACTTTCTCAACTATAAATAATGGTGGTCTTCATTTGGTTTGGTATATACACAAGAAAAAAAATATAGAGTGCATAAAGTTTGTAAAAAAAAAGAGTTCTTATTAGTTGAAGGGAGGTGTTTTTTTTTTGTGGAGCTTTGGACTCAACTCTTGTCCAGAGTTGTTGAGTTATACTTTGTGATTAGGCTATTGTATCCTGGAGGGGACAAGTCATGAAGAACTACTGCTGGACCGGTGAAAACATTTGCTGCAGTGAGCTTGAATTTCCTTAAAGAGAGCGGGATATCCGCGCCTCTGCCTGAAAAGATTTTTATCTTTTCATTTTATTTTCAATTGTAATCTTGTAATTTTGGTATCTTGTAATTTTTCACTAACAATTTTGAGGAGATTCAAAATGGCTACAATTGAAAAAATAGCGGATGTCAAGATTGGAGACCTTAACAAACCATTTCGGTACAATGGTAACCATTTCAAGAGATGGAAGGGTAAAATACTTTTCTACTTAAGTCTTCTCAATGTTTCTTATGTGTTAACTGAGAAGAATCCTAATAAAGTTGACATCACCTCTATGAATGATGATGAAACTATTTCTCATCTAGAGAAAGTGGAAAAGTACGATGGTAATTCCTATAAGTGTCGGTTTATATTCGTAATTGACTATCTCATAATTTTTATGATTATTATAATAGAACTTACTCTAGTGCAAAGAAAATTTGGAAAACATTGCAGAGTAAGTATGATACCGTA
>JAJOOH010017914.1:0-22178 GCA_029582605.1 Solanum gracilifrons
ACTAACACCATTCTTCTTCATCTTTTTACACCAAGTGTAGGTGATGGTGACTAAAGGGTCTTTCCTAGAAGTGATGAGCTTGGCTTACTATTCCCAAGTTCGGGTGTGTCCTTAAAAATTCAAGGACCTTTATGTTAAAGAGTTTCCTTAAGTTCTATGTACTAGATAGTAGTTTCTTTTGTATTGTAAGGGTTGTGTCCCTCTTGTGTTGTAGTCATGTTTTAAGATGGCTACCTTGAGACGTAGTATTCTGATTTTGTATTAAAGGCTTAATGAGGTGACTTTTATGTCTTGTGTTATATTATGAAAAAGTTTTAAATTTTCCGTTATTTTTCTATGATAAATGCTCTGACGAATGCTTAGGGCTTATATAAGACCTCCGAGACATCGAATACACCGGTAACGACTAGGGGGTGCTCTCGGGTCGTTACACTACCTTATCTTTTGTGACACCATATGTGGCTATAAGGTTTGATGTGCTTCCTGATGTGTTGTTAGATCATTTTTCTGTCTCTACTCCTGTTGGTGATTCTATTGTGGCTAAGAGGGTCTATAGAAAGTGTCACATCTCCTTGTCCCATAGAGTTTCTCTTGTTGATTTGGTAGAGCTTGATATGCTAGATTTTGATGTTATCCTTGGTATGAATTGGCTGCACTCTTGTTATGCTTCTATTGATTGTAGAACTCGTATAGTCAAGTTTTAGTTCCTGAATGAGTCTATCCTAGAGTGGAAGGGGGGAATTATATGCCTAAGAGTCAATTTATCTCTTGTATTAAAGCGATGAGGATGATTTCTAAGGGTTGGATGTACCATCTAGTTAGGGTGAGGGATATGGATTTCGAAACCCCTACTGTTGAGTTGGTCCCCATCATTAATAAGTTTTCGGATGTGTTCCCAGATGATCTACCCGATGTTTCTCTAGAAAGGGAAATAGATTTTGGTATTGACCTTCTCCCAGATACACAACCTATCTCTATTCCTCTTTACCGAATGAATTCGTTAGAACTTAAGGAATTAAAAGAGCAATTGAAAGATTTGTTGGATAAGGGTTTCATCCGGCAGAGTATATCTCCATGGGGTGCTCCCATTTTGTTTGTTAAGAAGAAAGATGGTTCACTTCTTATGTGTATTTACTATCGGCAATTGAACAAGGAGACCATTAAGAATAAGTGTCCTCTTCCAAGACTAGATGATATTTTTGACCAACTCCAAGGAGCAAGTTACTTTTCCAAGATTGATCTTAGGTTGGGTTATCACCAATTGAGGGTGAAGGAAGATGATATTCGGAAGACGACCTTTCGAACTCGATATGGTCTTCATTATGAGTTTTTGATGATGTCATTTGGTTTGACTAATGCTTCGGCGATTATGGATTTGATGAATATGGTGTTTAGACAATACCTTAATATGTTCATAATTGTGTTCATTGATGATATGTTGATTTATTCGAGAAGTGAGGATGATCATATCAATCATTTGAGGATTGTGTTGCAAATTCTCAAGGATTAACAACTCTTTGCGAAGTTTAGTAAATGTGAGTTTGGCTAAGGTCCGTAGCTTTTCTTGTTCATATTGTTTCTAGTAAGGGTATTGAGGTAGATCCTAAGAAGATAAATGCAGTCAAAAGTTGGCTTAGACCTCTAACCCCTTTGGATATTAGGAGTTTCTTGGGATTAGCTAGTTACTACAGAAGATTTGTAGAGGGTTTTTTTTTCCCATTGCCTCTCTATAGACAACTTTGACTCAAAAGTAGGCCAAGTTCATATGGTCTGAAACATGTGAGAAGAGTTTTCAAGAATTGAAAGATAGACTTACTTTCACTCCGGTGTTGACTTTACCAGAAGGGACAAATGGTTTTGTTGTCTATTGTGATGCCTCGAGAAGTGGGTTAGGATGTGTGCTTATGCAAAATGGGAAGGTTATTGCCTATGCTTCAAAGCAACTTAACGTTCAAGAGAAGAATTATCCTACCCATGATCTTAAACTGGCGGCAGTTGTGTTTGCCTTAAAGATTTGAAGGCAATATTTCATTGGTGTTCATGTAAATGTTTTCACGGACCATAAGAGTCTACAATATGTGTTTAATCAGAAAGATCTTAATCTTCGCCAAAGAAGATGGCTTGAGTTACTTAAAGATTATGATATGAGTGCTCTCTATCAGCCCTGTAAGGTAAATGTGGTGGCAGATACTCTTTACCGATTATCAATGGGTAGTGTTTCCCATATAGAAGAGGGTAAAAAAGAATTTGTATGAGATGTACATAGATTGGCTCGATTGGGTATTCTGTTAATGGATGCCACCAATGGTAGTTGTTATGGTTCAGAATCGTCTTTTGTGATGGATGTGAAAGCTAAGCAATGTCTTCATCCGACCTTAGTAGAATTGAAAGAAGCGGTGCTAAGAAATTTCGTTGAGGCTTTCTCCCAAGGGGGAGATGGTGTGCTTCGTTATCAAGGTCATTTGTGTGTCCCTAATGTAGACGACTTGAGGGAACAAATCTTGTCAGAAGCCTATAGTTCTCGGTATTCATTTCACTCGGGAGTCACCAAGATGTACCGTGATTTGCGGGAGGTGTATTGGTGGAATGTGATTAAGAAGGATATTGCGGAATTTGTGGCCATGTGTCTTAATTGTCAACAAGTGAAAGTTGAACATGAGAAATCGAGAGGTCTATCCCAAGATATTTGTATTCCTACTTGCAAGTGAGAAGATTTGAATATGGACTTCATAGAACGGTTGCCTCGTACTCGGCGACAATATGATTCGATTTGGGTAATAGTAGACCGAATGACAAAATCGGCTCATTTCATTCCTGTCAAATCTTTTTATATGGAAAAATACTATGCTGAGTTGTATTTGAGGGAGATGGTAAGGTTGCATGGAGTGCCCTTGTCCATTATCTCCGATTGAGGTACTCAATTTACTTCTCAGTTTTGTAAATCTTTCCAAAAGGGTCTTGGTACTCGTGTTAAGCTTAGCATGACTTTTCATCCACAAACTGATGTTCAAGCGGAGCACACTATCCAAACTTTGGAAGATATGATGAGAGCATGTGTCATTGATTTTAAGGGTAATTGGGATGAGCATTTGTCATTGATTGAGTTTGCTTATAACAATAGTTAGCATTCGAGTATTGGTATGGCTCATTTGAGGCTCTCTATGGTAGGAGGTGTAGATCTCATATAGGTTTGTTTGAGGTGGGTGAAGTTGCATTGATAGGACCCGAGTTAGTTCATGAGGCTACGAGAAAGTCCGACTTATTAGAGAAAGGTTGAGAACAGTTCAAAGTCGACAAAATTTCTATGTCGATGTTAGAATAAGAGATCTTGAGTTTGATGTTCATGATTGGATTTACTTGAAAATCTCACCTATGAAGGGTGTAATAAGGTTTGGTAAGAAAGAGAAGCTTAGTCCCCGTTATGTGGGTTCATATAAGATTTTCAGATGTATTGGTAAGGTTGCTTATGAAATTGAATTGCCTAATGATTTGGCATCGGTGCATCCGGTTTTCCATGTCTCTATGTTTAAAAAGCGTGTTGGAGATCCGACATCTATAGTTCCCTTAGAAGGTTTAGGAGTTAAGGAGAATCTTTCTTATAAGGAAGTTCCGGTTGAGATTTTAGACCAGCAGGTCAAGAAGTTGAGAAACAAAGAAGTTGCTTCCGTGAAAGTGTTGTGAAGGAATCATTTAGTTAAGGGTGCTACTTGGGAGGCCAAGGCCGATATGATATCCCGATATACTCATCTTTTTCCTTGTACTCCTACTCTTGCATGAGGTAGTTAGTTCCTCATGATTTACTCTTTGTTTTAGATGATTTCCATGATTCCTTATTTTATGCACGTTCACAAAAAAACTTGAATTTTAAAAGAAAATGAGTTTATATGATTGATTTTCTCATGTTGATGTGCATTGAGTATGAATTTTCTATAGACTTCATGAGATATATTGTTGAACATGCTTTAGCTTGGAGTTGATGTTTCCTCCTTGGATATATACATTTGAGTATGAGTTGTATATGAGTTTCTTGATGTGATGATATGAGCATGCTTTTAGCTTGGAGATGGTAGTTCCTCCCGGGATATGAGTAATCTTATAAATGCATGCATATTGGGATGGTAGGTCTAGTTCCTATCTTCCTTATAATGTTTTGGATATGTTTAGCTTAGAGTCGAAGTTCCTCCTTGGTTGTGTGCATTTAGATGAAATTGCATGCATGATGGGTTGCTAGTTTAGAGTCCTTTTCATTTTGTGATGTCTTGAATCTCATTCGAGGGCAAATGATCCCAAGGGGGAGAAAATGTAACCCCTCGGATTCGAAAATGGTCGACATAACAATATTTTAGGAATTTCAGGTGCCAGCCACAGAGGCCAACCATGGCCCATGGATGGGACCACAGACCGTAGGTGTGGTCTGTGGATTGGGCACCCAGTATTTTCAGAAGCCATGAGACCACGGCCTGACCAATAGACTGTCGGTCAGACCACAGTCCGTGGTTGAGGGTCCGTGGACCATGACCCTAAATTCCAACTTTCTGACCACGAATGACGGTCGTGCAGGACGGACTGTCCACGGTCCGTCGATAGTGGGTTCGCCAGTTAATGGTAGGGGTAGTTGGGTATTTCCCTAATTATTTTATATTGATACAATGTCATTTTGCCTATGCCTAGGACCCCTATATAAGTGATTTTAACCCAAATTAAACCCATTAGAGTCATTCTGTTAAATTCACCAAAAGAAATTGGGTTGATCCTCTCCAAAATATTTCTCTCTCTAGAACTTGAAGATGAAGAAGAAGGGTTGAAGCTAGGGCTCAAGGTCAAGCCTCCATTTCTCAATTGTTTGTGGGTTTTGATAGCAAGGTATGATAGCTTTATTCATCCATGGAATCCTTGCATCCATGGAGCCCCTAAGTTTCCCCAATTGAAAAGTAAAAATTCCCCAATTTGAGTTAGGGTTTTCTTCTAAGTTGTGGGTCTTTATGTATGTTGGTCCAATTGAGTGGATTGTGATTGTTTATGCATGAGTTGAGAGGATTCTATGCTTTTCATGATGAATTTCCATGTACCCATGCTTAACCCATGTTTCTAGGATGAAATTGATGTGAATGGGTTTTAATCTATGAAAGGAGAATTTATGGGTTTAGTTGTATTCTTATAAGGATGAATAAGGTATATTATGAATTGCTTTGTGATTGAAGCATATATGATGATTATGATATAGATTACTTTGAGAGTGAAGCATATGTTATGAATTGTTGATTATTGATGTAATTGTTGCGGAAGGGATCATTCCCACTTGATTTACTTATTTAAGAATGTGAAAGGTTTTCTCACATTGAATGATTCTAGGTTAAAATGATTGCTCACCTAAAATGAATCTAAGCTTAGGAACTATGAATGAGATGAGGCTTGAGGTGATTACCCTTGACCTCTAATGTGAAGAATATGAGGCGATTACCCATATTCCTTAGAGTGGACTAGAGGTGAATACCCATGAGCCTAAGTAAAATACAAAAGGCTTGTAACCATGTCATGTGATAGAAAAACAAGAGGCAAGTACCCATGTATCATGATGAAAAGGACAAGAGGCGAATACCCACGATCCTAATGTATGTTGGACAAGAGGCGACTCCCCATGATCCTATAGTAAGAGGGACAAGAGGTAACTACCCATGATCCCAAGGTAAGAAAGGCTAGAGGCTATTACCCATATTTTGTTATAGGGAGACAACATGTGATTCCCCATGTCTTTATAAGATAATGGAACACCCCGGAAATTAGTAGGCTAAACTAGAGATAAAATGTGAGGGTTAGAGTCAAGGAGGTGGACAAGGGCCAAGGGAGAGGACTAAGGCAGTCCACTCTCCCCTAGACATTGCCCTAGTGACCACGACCACCACCACGACTCGTGGTAGGGACCACGACACGTGGTGTGGTCGGTGGTGGACTAGGTAGTGAGCTCCCCAAAATCTGCCCAAAATAAGCTCCTCTTCACGGACCACTCCATGGCTCGTGGTGAAGACACGTCTCATGGGAAGGCTCGTAGAGGAGAGTTGGGAGTGTGAGGGTTGAATAAAAGTGGCAACCCACTGCCTCATGGCCCACAAGAGGGACCACGACACGTGGAGCCCCTCATGAAGTTTCCTTGGGCATGTGGGCTAAAGGCACAAGTTGCCTAGCCACTGCCTCAAGTCCACGGAGGGGACCACGGCTCGCAGAGCCCCTCGTGGAACCTGGGCAACTCACATTAAGTGAGGGGTGTTTTGGGAAATCTCGGTTTGGGTCCAATCAAAGTGAAGTCGTTTTAGGTAAGTTTAGGGTCACTATATAAGTCATTTTTAAGTCAAATTCACCCAAATTAAGTCATATTGTTACAACACCCAAATAATTCCCAAAGTTCATCCCCTCTCCAAAAATTCTCTCTATAGAAAACTCTAAGAAGAAGAAGAAGAAGAAGAAGAAGAAGAAGAAGAAGAAGAAGAAGGAAGTTGGAGCTAGGGTTCAAGAAGAAAAGTTTTCACACCAATTTCATTGGGTTTAATTGCTAAGGTAGGGTAGTCCTTCATCCATGAAGTCCCTCAAAAACCCCAATTTCAAAGATAGAAATCTCTAAAAGCTAGGGTTTAATTCCAAAGTCATGGGTTCCTTTCAAAAATGATTCTAATGATTGAATTACTTTATATTATGATTGAATTAATGATTTATTATGGTTTCTATGTTGAAATCCCTGAGAACCCATGAAATTCCCTTATTTCCCAATTATGATCTTGTGATGTGGGTTTGTTGATGAAAGAAGGATATTATGAGATTATGTTTGTAGTAATTGGATTACTTGAAATTATGTTAATATTCACGTCTAATGTAGTGAATTCTACATGTGTTGATATGATATGAGTTTTGACCCTTGAAAGGGTAAATTATGATATCATGCATGATTATGAGATGTATCTATATGCTTTAAGAGCACTTTCAGAGTGAAGTGCGTATGATTATGATCTAGTTGTTGTGTTGTTGAAAGGTTATTCTCATATACAAAATTTTGTATGAATATGATATGATGTGAAAGGTTTTCTCACAATATGATGATTCTAAGGTTGAAAGACTTTCTCACCTATTGAATATATATGTAGACATGGACTGTGAAAGGTTATTCTCACGCATGATCTAATGAGTTATCTTAAAGAATCAAGTTATGACTCAATATGTATTTTGTGGGAAGTAATACTTAGCACCGAGTGGATATTGAATATGAGATGAAAGCTTTTACACTAGTTGAGTCCGACTTCACAATGGGACCTTTTACACTAGTTGAGTCCAGGTTCCCAAAGCATGTCTCATGACATGGAGACCTTCTACCTTAGTTGAGTTCGGGTTTCTAGTAGAAATATCCTTATCCCATAAACTATGTGCCCCCATAGGTTATTTAGCTAGTGGATCCACCTAAGCTAAGAGTATGGTTCTATCTTAGGAAAGTAGGACAACCCTTTTCGGTCTGTGTAACATCGGATTCCATGTTAAGATCACATGGTCTATGTCAGTTAAAGGTTATTCCCACAACAATAAGACAAGAATATGAACTATGAACTATGGTTACTCAAGAAGCTTTACTTAGCGTGGTTGGGATTTATGGGGTCTTATTCGTGCATTGCACAAGTATGCTTTGAGGGTATTTATGTTATGTTTCTCTTATGTTATGATGATCAATGTATTGACTATGCTTTTGACTTATGCTTTTCCACTATCTTCATGATGACGTTCAAACTTAGCAAATTGCATGTATTGAACTAAAGTGCCTCTTTTAGCATGTTTTCAATGTTTTTATGCATGGCTATCACACTTAGTGCATTTTTGTACTAACCCCTACTTTCCCTACATTTTCCCCAAGTGTAGGGTCCGGTTCTCAAAGTGATCATCGTTGTGGCTAAAGCTTGGACTTGCTTATTCTCCTAGCTTGTTGGTGAGTCCTCGTGATTCGAGGATGAATGTTATCCCATTGTAGTTCATTCCTATTATTCCCTTTTCGGACTATGATGTATGGGTTGTGTCCCTTTTTACTTCGAACGCTATAATAGATGGTTAAATTGAGACAAGTTTAGACTTCCACTTTCTTTTATGAAAAATCTTTAAGACTTGGAATGTGTTTTACTCTTTATTGTTCTATTCTTTTGTTATGATATGCTAAGTGGCTTACATGGAGCTTCTCAGAGTTCTATGTGCCTTGTTACATCTAGGGGTACCTTGGGTCGTGACAAATAAGTTAGAATATGTTATGATAGGTGATGCGCTTGGATTGTTGCTTGAGTTTACATTCCATGATGAGTAAGACTAGTGGCGGATCACCTATGTCTTGACTAAGTATGAATTGAGGTTACTTCAAGAAGTACTCCTTATATGTGAAATGATCTATTATGTACATTGATTATGCTTTATGACTTATGTTGTCTAACTCTTTTGTTTATGTAATGTGTTTGCAAGCTATCATATTTAGTACATTTTTGTACTAACGTATACTCTTACCTACATTTCTTATCCAAATATAGGGTCCGGCGTTCCCGACTCTTATCCCTGTGGCTAGGAGCTATAGTAGAGGCAAGGTTGAAGATTGGTAAGTCCTCATAGCATCCGAGGATTTGACCTACATTATGTTCTTTTCATTTTATATTTTGAACATTGTTGTATTGGCTGTGTCCTAAGATTCTATTGTATTAGATGATTTTTGAGACAAGTGTATTAGACTTTCGCTTCATTTTATAAAGACTTTGGCAATGTTTGAAATGTTTTAAATCTTATCGATTTTCTATTATCTTTACTATGAAAGATAATAGGGTTATATGAGGCCTCTCAAGGTCTTGTATGCCATGTTACATCTAGGGGGTACCCCTGGGTCGTGACATGGAACTACGTCTACAGTTCCCACTATTCTTATGGGTTAGAATATGAGAGTTTAGCATAATATAGCGATGGTTCCTCGATTGGATGAGATTTTTTAGATAGGTATATTTTCGAGGCTTGTGACTACACCAGCGGTGCCTAGGGAGGAGCATTATCTATTCTGGAGATTCACTATGATGAAGGCTCATATTTTCTACTATACTGAGTCTAAGGACACTTATGCGTTTATCATTGACTATCACGAGGGGTACTATAAGATGGTGGAAGTGGAGATATATAAGGAAGATTTTGTCACTTTTCAACTAATGGGGATGCAAAGTTATGGTGGAGAGCATATGTGTCACGATCCAAAAGTTGAGGTCATGATGGTATATATTTCGAGAAACCCAAAATAGTGTCTGAAATACATTTCAAGTCTTGAAAGGGAAGTTAAAGACTTAAAATGATAGATAGAAACTAATAGCGATCAGAAAAACAAGATCTCATCATAACTTTTAAAGATAGAAATATGTTGGATCCAATCAAATGCTATGAGGATCATCATGGCTAGGATCTGTATCAAAGGGATAACAGAAGCAGGGGGTGAGTACAATCCACATGTACTCAGTAGGTTAGATCGATTGAGTATAAGCGACTAAACAGACTTAAGAAATAAACTAAAAAACTCTTCCACCTATACGCAAAAAAACCCATTCCAGCATTGGTGCCACCAATTTATATGGAATGAACTGAATAAAGTAAACACATAAGGGTACACATAATATGTATATTATTACATAAACAAGTTACACAATAAATCTGGTCAATGTAGTGCAATGAGATGATGTGGTGGTACCAAGGTCATCGCACAACCGGTTGTATAGACCTTGCCGGGCATTTAACTTCCAAACAAGGACCCAGGGGGGACTCACAATCCATATACCGATCCCATAATCTTAATAACTCATCAACTTTCCACCTTGCTCGTGGTTAATGATATAAGTAAGGTGTCACAATTTTTTTTTAAAAAGATAGTATTTTACAACTTTGTCATATTTTCATGAACAATGATATGTTTCTTGGGTAGGAATGCATCACAACATGTACAACACAAGGCAAAATTAGTTCATCAACGGTTTCAAATAGTATCAAGTTCCCAAACTTAACAAGTCATGAACCATACTTAAATGAAAGAGATAGTGGAGAAAACTATTTGAATTCAATCTTTACCACTTAGAAAGCATTTCTTTCGTTTGAAGATGTTCAATTATCAACTCAAGCCCCTAACTCGGGAAACTCAAATTCAAATAAAAGAATATGTCACACAATCCCTCGCCCGTGCAATTACTCAAATATCACAAAATTCCTGCAGTACGTAATTACAAATTTCACACAAGCCTCCGCACAGGATAAACATCACAAATAGGCATCATACAAAATAAACAAGGAGGTCAACATTTATCAACTTCTAAGGCTCATGCTATTACTCATTTCAAAGTTGACTTCCAAAGAAAGGTTAATTACTCATCTCATTCTAAAAGAGGGATAGCCAAACCTACCTCAATGCCGAAACTTCACTTGAACAACCCTATAGAAGAACTTCCTCAACCACACAATTACTGAAATGATCCTCAACTATCAAGAACATAAAGAGTTTATTAAAAGGAGTCTAATGATACCCATATTGGTAGGATTTGAAACTAGAGGTAAATTAATCAAAAAATCACTTCAAAAATTAAAAGGGTGAAATCAAATTTTTAGTTGAACGTCAATTTCTACAAGTTAAGAGGAGGCCGTGGTTGAAAATCCTATTAAAAACAAGCAAGAAATGAGCTCCAAATCATGAAAATACAAATTTTCAACTTAAGGGAAAAAACCCCAAAACTCACATTGAAATAAAGATTTAAAAGTGTTTTGGATGATAAAAATTGATGGAATCAACATGGAGTTGGTAAAAGAAGATTATCCACACTAATTTGCATAAAAATGCTCCTAAGAATCGCCTCTCCAAAGCTCCCAAATATTGAAAATGGGGTAAACGAGATAAATGGGAAAATCCCAAAATGACAGGCCAAAAAAGGGTCTCATATGTCGCAAAAGTGATGCCCTGTTCGTAAAACCCTAAAAAACTTCGACCTTTGCTAATGTGAAGGTCACGATTGCAAGCAGGCGTTCGCTAACGCAGAGGTCACGATAGTGAACATGCCTTCACTTTCATGAAAGTGAACCTGCCTTCACAAACGTGACCCTCACACACCAGATTATATCAAGAACCACACCAACAATTCCCGAAATACAAACCAACCATGAAAACACTCAAGAAAAGAGCAAATGGTCATTTCATAATTAACAGCAAGTTCATAAGAAACGGGACATTACAATATGGTTGAGTACAGGGCCATCAATTCATTTCCTTTGACGTGGACGTAGCTTTACTCCATCTTTTTGGAGAAGTATATTTCTCATACTCTACAAGATAGGAGACGCGATGAGATCTCCAACATTGAGAAAGGAAACCTATTTTGTCAAAACATATAAGTAGGGGTAGGCATCCGATCGTTTCAATTTTTCGGTGTTTAATTAAATAAAAGTAAGAACAAAAACCGAATTAAAATTACTTGCTATGGTTTAGTTTATTTTGGTTCAATTTTTCAGTTTACACTTATCATATTAGAAAATTTAGATATTGGAAAATCATGAAAAATAGAAAAAAATTACGAAAAAAAGAGGAAATGAAAAAATACTTGTAGTTATGCAACTAAAACTATATGAATCTAAAATAAGCAGCTAAACTCTAAGTAGTACGGAATATTTAAAATCTTGTTGTTTATGAAAGAAAATAAGATATCTTTTAAAAAATAAAAAATGGTAAAAATAATAATTAACTGATGATATCATTGATCTTGACTTGGTAGAAAAACACATTTTGTTTTGGTCCTACATATGTGGATTTGTTGGACATGAAGGAATTGGTAATGGGGAAAATGAAATTTGGCTTTTCGGTTAACCGATTTTTTTTATTGGAATCCAAAAACGGAACCGAGTTACTGAAATGTTAAAATTTAAAACTGAAACCAAGCAATTAAATCGAAATCGAAATTTAAAAAAAATAGTTTGGTCGATTTTTTCGATTTGAGCCAAATTATTCCCAGCCCTACATATAAGGCTTGTTTTCACTCCTTATCCGGCTATTCTCTGTAGTTATTGCCCATAGAAGATTAGAGGATCAGACGGTTTGCTAAGGGTATGAATGTGGGGCTTCAACTTACGATTCTACAGATTGTAACTTTGGGTAAGTAATTTCAGGAAGTGGTTGAGCATGGTTAGACTTTAGAAGGTGTGAAGCAGGATTTTTATGTTGTCATTGATTGTTGAACCCATGTAGTCAAGTTTCAGTTCTCGAATAAGCCTATCCTAGAGTGAAAGGGGGGAAATTCTATGCCTAGGAGTCAGTTTATCTCTTGTCTATAAGCTATGAGGAGGATTTCTAAGGGTTGCATGTACCATCTAGTTAAGGTGAGGGATATGGATTCCGAAATCCCCATTCTTGAGTCGGTCCCCATTGTTAATGAGTTTTCGGAAGTGTTCCCAGTTAATCTACCCAGTATTCCTCCAAAAAAGGAAATAGACTTCGGTATTGACCTTCTTCCAAATACGCAACCTATCTCTATTCCTCCGTATCGAATGGCTCCGTTAGAACTTAAGGAATTAAAGGAGCAATTGAAAGATTTGTTGGATAATGGTTTCATCCGCCAAGTATCTCTCCATGGGGTGCTCTAGTTTTGTTTGTTAAGAAGATGAATAGTTCACGTCTTATGTGTATTGACTACCGGAAATTGAATAAGGTGACCATTAAGAATAGGTATCCTCTTTCAAGAATAGATGATTTGCCTGACCAACTCCAAGGAGGGAGTTACTTTTCTAAGATTAACCTTAGGTCGGGTTATCACCAATTGAGGGTGAAGTATGATGACATTCTGAAAAAAACTTTTAGAACTTGGTATGGTCATTATGAGTTTTTGGTGATGTCGTTTGGTTTGACTAATGCTCCGGCGGTATTTATGGATTTTATGAATAAGGTGTTTAGACAATACCTAGATACGTTCATAATTGTGTTCATTGATGGTATATTGATTTATTCAAGGAGTGAGAATGAGCATATTGATCATTTGAGGATTGTGTTGCAAATTCTCAAGGACCAACAACTCTTTTCCAAGTTTAGCAAGTGTGAATTTTGGCTAATATCCGTAGCTTTTCTTGGCCATATTGTTTCAAGTAAGGGTATTGAGGTAGATCATAAGAAGACGGATGCGGTCCAGAGTTGGCCTAGACCTCTAACCACTTCAGATATTAGAAATTTATTGGGTTTGGCTTGTTATTACAGAAGATTTGTTGAGGGGTTTTCTTCGATTGCCTCTCTATTGACAACTTTGGCTTAAAAGAAGGCCAAGTTCATATGGTCCGAAACATGTGAAAAGAGTTTTCAAGAATTGAAAGATAGACTTACCTCCGCTCCGGTGTTGACTTTACCAAAAGGAACATATGGTTTTGTTGTTTATTGTGATGCCTCGATAGTTGGGTTAGGATGTGTGCTTATGCAAAATGGGAAGGTTATTGCCTATGCCTCAAGACAACTTAAGGTTCATGAGAAGAATTATCCTACCCATGATCTTGAATTAGCGGCGGTGGTTTTTGCCTTAAAGATATGGAGGAATTATTTGTATGGTATTCATGTAGATGTGTTCACCGACCACAAGAGCCTACAATATGTGTTTAATCAGAAGGACCTAAATCTTCACCAAAGAAGGTGGCTTGAGTTACTTAAGGATTATGATATGAGTGTTCTCTATCACCTTAGTAAAGAAAATGTTGTGGCAGTTGCCCTTAGCCGACTATCAATGAGTAGTGTTGTCCATATAGAAGAAGATAAGAAAGAATTGGTACAAGAGGTACATAGATTGGCCCGGTTGGGTGTTCGGTTAATGGAATCCACCAAGGGTGGTGTTATGGTTCATAATGGTTCAGAATCGTCTTTTGTGACCGATGTGAAATCTAAGCAATGTCTTGATCCGACCTTAGTAGAATTGAAAGAAGCGGTACTTAGAAAGTCTGTTGAGGCTTTCTCCCAATGGGGATGTGGTGTACTTCGTTATCAAGGTCCTTTGTGTGTTCTGAATGTTGATGACTTAAAAGAACAAATCTTTTCAGAAGCTCATAGTTCTCGGTATTCCATTCACCCGGGATCCACCAAGATGTACCGTGACTTGCGGGATATCTATTGGTAGAATGGGATGAAGAAGGATATTGCAGGATCTGTGGCTAAGTGTCCAAATTGCCAACAAGTGAAGGTTGAGCATCAGAAATTGGAAGGTTTATCCCAAGACATTAGCATTCCTACTTGGAAGTGGGAAGATTTGAATACGGACTTCATGGTTGGGTTACCTCGTACATGGCGACAATATGATTCAATTTGGGTAGTAGTAGACCGAATGACGAAATCGGCCCATTTTATTCCTGTTAAAGTTTCTTACTCGGAGGAAGACTATGTTAATTTATATTTGAGGAAAATGGTAAGGTTGCATGGAGTGCCCTTGTCCGTTATCTCCGATAGAGGTACTTGGTTTACTTCTCAATTTTGGAAATCTTTCCAAAAGGGTCTTGGCACTTAAGTTAATCTTAGCACAACTTTTCATCCACAAATCGATGGGCAAGCGGAATGAACTATCCAAACTTTGGAAGACACGTTGAGAGCATGTATCATCGATTTCAAAAGATATTGGGATGATCACTTGCAATTGATTGAATTTGCCTATAACAATAGTTACCATTCGAGTATTGATATGGCTCCATTTGAGGCTCTTCATGATAGGAGGTGTAGATCTCCTATAGGTTGGTTTGAGGTTGGTGAAGTTGCCTTGATAGGACCCGAGTTAGTTCATGAGGCTATGGAAAAGGTCTAACTTATTAAAGAGAGGTTGAGAGCAGCCCAAAGTTGAGAAAAGTCATATGCCGTTATTAGAAGAAGAGATCTTGAGTTTAATGTTCATGATTGGGTTTAGTTGAAAATCTCACCCATGAAGGGTGTAATGAGATTTGGGAAGAAAGGAAAGCTTAGTCCCCATTGTGTAGGCCCATATCATATTTTCAGACGTGTTGGTAAAGTTGCTTATGAGCTTGATTTGCCTAATGATTTGGCATCCGTGCATCTGGTTTTCCAGGTCTCTATGTTGAAAAAGTGTGTTGGAGATCCGACATCTATAGTCCCCTTAGAAGGTTTAGGTATTGATGAAAATATTTCTTGTGAGGAAGTTCCGGTTGAGAGTTTAGACAGGCAGGTCAAGAAGTTGAGAAACAAGGAAGTTGCTTCTGTGAAAGTATTGTGGAGGAATCATTTAGTTGAGGGTGCTACTTGGGAGGCCGAGGCCGACATGATGTCCCGATATCCTCATTTTTTCCCTTCTACTCCTACTCTAGCTTGAGGTAATGAGCTCCTCATGGTTTACTCTTTGTTTTGGTGTCGTGTGTTTTAGATGACTTCCATGATTTCCATATTATGCATGTTCTTGAAAAACCTATGTTTTAAAAAGAAAATGAGTATATATGATTGATTTTCCTCATGTTGTTGTGCATTGAGTATGACTTGCCTATATACTTCATGAGATTAGTTATTGAACATGCTTTAGATTGGAGTTGATATATCTTCCTTGAATATATGCTTTTGAGTATGAATTGCATATAGTCTCCATGAGAATGTGTTGAGCATGGTTTTAGCTTGGAGATGGTAGTTCCTCCTTGAATATGAGTAATCTAGAATTTACATGCATATTGGGCTGCTAGGTCTAGTTCCTACCTTCCTTATAATGCATTGAGTATTTTTAGCTTGGAGTTGATCTTTCCTCCTTGGTGGTGTGAATTTTGATGAAATTGCATGCATGATGGATTGCTAGATTAAAGTCCTTTTCATTTTGTGGTGTCTTGAATCTCATTCGAGGACAAATGATCCCAAAGGGGAGATAATGTAACACTCCAGATTCGAAAGAGGGCAAAATAGAAAAAATTGAGAAGTTGCAGGTGCCAGACACGAGAGCCAACCACAACCCGTGGGTAGGGCCACGAACCGTAGGTGGGGGTCCATCGACTACCACCCAAAACATGTCCAAAGGTCTAAGAACCACGGCCTGACCAACGAACCGTCGATCAGACCACGGTCCGTGGTCCAGGGTCCATGGTCCAAGACCCCAAATTCAAACTTTCTGACCCCAAATGACGGACCACCAGAATGGACCGTCGGACAGACCACGGTCCGTCGACCAGTGTCGTGGGTCAGGGTTGGTAGTTAAGTTTTAGGGGTAGTTGGGTCTTTTCCTAATTATTTTATATTGATACTACATCATTTTTCCTATGTCTAGGACCTCTATATAAGTCATTTTAACCCATAAATTTGTTCATTCAATTCATTCTCTTAATATTCTAAAAGAAGACCAAAGCTCTTCCTCTCCAAATATTTCTCTCTCGAGAAATTGAAGAAGAAAGTTGAAGCTGGGGCTCAAGGTCAAATCTCCATTCTCCAATTTCTTGTGGGCTTTGATAACAAGGTATGATAACTTTATTCATCCATGTAATCCTTTCATCCATGGATCCCCTAAGAATCCCCAATTGAAAAGGTAGAATTCCCCAATATGAGTTAGGGTTTTCTTATAAGTTGTGGGTATTGATGGATGTTGATCCAATTGATTGGGTAGTGATTGTTTATGCATGAATTGAGTAGAATACTTGTTTTTAGGATGAATTTACACGTACCCATGCTTAACCCATGTTTCTAAGATGACTGTGATATAAATGGGTTAGACCCATGAAAGGAGAATTTATGGGTTAGACGTATTCTTATAGGATGAATAAGACACATTATGAATTGCTTTGAGAGAGAAACATGTATGAAGATTATGAGATGTATTGCTTTGAGAGTGTAGCTTGTGTTATGAATTGTTGATTATTGATGTGATTGTTGTGGAAGGGATAGTTTCCACATGATTTTCTTATGTATGAATGTGAAAGGTTTTCTCACATTGAATGATTCTAGGTTGAAAGGATTTCTCACCTAAAATGAATCTAGGCTAAAAGACTAAGAAATTGATGAGGATAGAGGAGATTACCCATGACCTCTAAATGAGAAGGATATGAGGCGACTACCCACACTTCTTAGAATAGGATAATAGGCGACCACCCTTATTCCTTAATGTTGAACAAAAGACGAATACCCATGTTCCTATAATGATGATTGGACATGGAGGCGAGTACTCGTGATCCTTATATAATGATGCGGAGGTGAGTATCCATGTCGTGTGATGTTGGGCATGGAGGTGAGTACCCATGATCCCATAAGTTGGACATGGAGGCTAGTACCCATAAGCCTTTATGTAAGGCAATAGGCGACTACCTATGAGCCTTTATAGGAAGGCAAGGGGCAATACCCCATGTCTATTAAACATAATAAAAAAAATGTTACGATAGGTGATGACCTTGGATTGTTGATTGAGATTTCCATCCATGATGAGTAATACTAGTGAAGGATTACCCATGTCTTGACTAAGTATGCTTTGAGGTTACTTCAAGAAGTATTTCTTTTATTTTGAAATGATCTATTGTGTGCATTGATTATGCTTATGACTTTTAATGTCTAACTCTTATGCTTATGTTGATGTTTATGCAAGCTATCATATTTAGTACATTCTTGTACTAACATATATTCTTGCCTACATTTCTTATCCTAATGTAGGGTCTGACGTTCCCGACTCTCATTAGCATTCGAGGATTTGGCCACCATTTCTCTTATGTTCTTTCATTTTATGGTTTGGATATTGTTGTATGGGTTGTGTCCCAAGATTCTATTGTACTAGATGGTTTTTGAGACAAGTTGTATGAGACTTCCGCTTCGTTTTATAAAACTTTGATACTGTTAAAAATGTTTTAATTCTTACCATATTTTTAGTATCTTGACTATGAAAGCTAAGTGGCTTATTTGAGGCCTCTCGGGGTCTTGTATGCCATGTTACATCTAGGGGGTACCCCTGTGTTGTGACAATGAACCAAACACTTGATAAAAATAAACCTTGCATTACTAATTCCTGCACTACTAGTCCTTGCGTTACTAATCCCGCGTTATTAATCTTTATACCAAACGACCCCTTAGTCTCTTAAAGTCTCTTGACCCAATTAAGAGAATATTACCCTTAAGCCTTGTCGACACTTGAGTGTTAAATTAATTTGTTCATTCATCATATTCCTCAAGTTAGCTATCATATCTCTAGATCAAGCTATTAGATGGAAGTTGGTTTACCCCAAATCTATATTAATGACTTTTTGTTTTCTAATCTTTACTTCTTTTGTCAAGCAAGTTAGAATACATGCTAGTTGTTAATGTTTGCAACCATTAAAAATCCAATATTTACAAAAGAATATTAGTACACAATGCTCACCCCTTCATGAGAAGATTTTAATGTAAAGAATCTTTTATCCTTACCCCTATCCTAAGTTTCATCACCTACTCATAACTAGATGCAATTATTGATAAAAGTACTTTAAACAACTAATGAATATAAATATAAAATAAATTAAATAAACCTTTGATTAATGTAGCTCTTGCAAGAATATCTAGTTCGTTCCACAGTAATCTTCTATGAAAGCAGAATTAACCCTAAAAACTAAGAATGATGAGAACTCTATTCTAATGGTAATCCTTAACTTATATTTATAATGTGTCACCTAAAAAGTCCGTCTTAATGACCTATTTATAATAGCAAGGTTGAAATCCTAGTTTTGACTGGACTGTGCTTTTACTTGATCAATTTTGGTCCGTCAAACAGGGGTTCACAACATGAGGCCCATCGATGAGGTTGGAGTCCATTTCGCAGGCTTCATTTCGCCTGTCAGTTCTGCTTTGCAAGTTCATTACAAGAAAATCTCTCCACTTAATCTGAATCCTCAACATGTGCGATTCAAGGAAATCACGTGGCATGTGCCCCGCGATGTGGTCTCCATTTCTATTGTGTTTTTGACTTCGTTTTAGTCTAGGACACTTTGTTTTGCATTTCAATCCATCGTTTGGGTCATTTCTTATTATTTTTAGCGTGAAGTTGATTTTATCATATCTATTAGTTCATCACAACAATTATACATAAAAATACATAAATATACATAAGTTTATCCTCAAAACATAGCTAAATTATGATAAATGGTGATTGAATATGTAAATACGACCTAAATCACTAAGGCACTTGATAGGATACCAGAAGTTGTTCTTATATATAATGCTAAAAAGAATTTAAAAAGAACGTATAAACTTATATATTAATACCTTAATGAAGTAATAGTCAAATCACTATAACCATCACCACCGGTTGATCAATTAAATACTCAAATTCAAACTTGACTCAAATTAACAATAAGATGTAGTGAAATTTTCTATAAACACATGTTCATCCATGTTTCAGTTCTAATTCTCCAACAAGCATTATTGAGACTCGAAGTATTTCCCTATCCAAGATCATATTATAGTGACAACCATGACTAAAACAAAGTAATATAAAATTAATTCAAACAAAACATTTCCAGTTACATACTATATACAAAGTGAAGAAAAGCTAACAATGAGGAAATTAAAGGGAAAATAAAAAAAAACTTGTATCTTATTACAAATTGAACACTATAATGAAAATAAATTTATAAGAAGAATGGACTTTTATAGATTTTTTTCAATAATAGTATGAACCTTAGAACTTGTGTGACGAACATGTCGTCGTTATTCGAAGTCACCTCGTGTGGAAATTCAAAAATTCTTAAAATACATTGCCAATTTAAAATTTTGGGAAACATGAATTTTTTTTAATAATTTGAATCGATTCAGACTGACCTCAGTCCATCATAGTTGAAGTCTACACTGTTATATCTCTTGCATATTCGCTATAGCACGCGAGTTCTTATATTTTTTCTCCCACTTTTAATTGGTAAAATAGAAAAAAGGTTACCCTAAACCCCCCCCCCTCCCCTTAAGCATCTATAAGTTGAGGAACCATGGAATGGAGGAATTTTAACGCAAGAAAAGCTAAAACCCATGGATTTTTGGCCTACGTCTATCAAAATTCGCATCCACGAAGCTAGAAGTTCGTATTCACAGTTCTTCAATAGTTGTTTGGAGCCCACGTAGGTTAGGCCTCCTTACCTTAGTAGTTAGACTTGTCTTTACTTATATAATATCTTGTAATTTGTTGAGGGACTTCATGCATAGGCCTTTGGGCATGGAGTCTGGATGGTTGAATATGTGGCTAGTTGTGATTTAGGCCGATGATAGACTTAGTGAGTTAATATTGACCTTATGATAATTGTTGGGTGCTATCATAGGAAAGGGCATTGCAAGCTAATCCAATTATGATCAGGAAAAATTCAAAAAAAAATCCTTTCAAGTAGGTGATGGTTATTTGTTTTCCCGTTTATGTTATATGTGATTGACAACTGCGTCATAAGTATTGAATACATAATCAGGGAAACATGACAGTATGATTTGGAATGTTAAAAACTTGTCAATCACATGTATTTACTGAGTGTATAAGTGTATTTGTTATTCATTTTGTTTGTGATTGTGATTGTGATTGTGATTGATGGTTGGCTCGGGTACCACGCATAGTATAAGATATCCCTGGATTAGGTCGAGTACCATGCCTGGTACAAGATATCTGATGGTTGGCTCGGGTACCACGCCTGGTACAAGATATCCCTTGCTTGGATCGGGTACCATGCCTGGTACAAGATATCCCTTGCTTGGATCGGGTACCACGCCCGGTACAAGATACCCCATGGTTGTCTTGGGTACCACGCCTAGTATAAGGATATCCATATATGGTTGGCTCGAATACCACATCGGTACAATTAACTTATGGTTAATTTGGGTACCACATTGGTACACTAACACTTGGTATGTAGATTCCATGAATGAATCTGCTTTATTTATTTTGTTATGTTTATCACATGTTGGTCCATGAGTGGCTAAATTGATGTATTTAAATGCTGGAGTGGTTCTTGAGTAGATTGGGGTTGCATGTTAAATACAATAGATGACGTCCTAATGATCTTTAGTGGTCCGGGTTACATTAAAGGTGTGATGAATCAAGTATGACTCATTGTAATGTTGTGGATCATATGATTTGTGAATGCTAAGTTAGGATGTTGACCAAGAGTTCCACTTATTCACTAGTTTGCACTGTATTGTCAGTCTGGGTGGTCTGGGACATATCTAGGGATTTAAGTAAAAAATCTCTAGTAGGAATATGGTCAAGGGCCAATGTATTCGTATGAGAGCTTGATGGAGAGTAGTCAACCAGTTAACAAAGTTAGTGGTGGACTTGTATTTAGGAATGAAAATAGTTGAGGAATTTTGGTGTTGGTAGAATGAGCGATTCAGAAAGTCTTATATGTTAGAAAGGTTAGTTTATGATATGAGAGTGGAGTGGCCTAGATAGTAGAGTTGGCAAGGGTTGGCTTTGGTACACATTTGGTACAAGGATATCCATATATAGTTGACTAGGATACCACACTGGTACAATTAACTTACGATTGACTCAGGTACTATGCCGGTTCACTAATAATTTTTGTGTGGGGCTCCCTGAGTAAACCATATTTATTTATTTATTGTATTGTATTTATTATATGTTGGTCCTTAAGTGACTGAATTAGTGTATTTAAATGCTAGAGTAGTTCTTGAGTAGACCGAAATTACATGTTAAATATTGTAGATGAGTCTTAAGGATTCTTGGTGGTCCGGATTACTTGAAAGGTGTGATGATTTAGGTATGACTTATTGAAATGATATGGATCATGTAATTTGTGAATGTAAAGTCAGGACATTGAGTGGGCATTTTGCTTATTCACTAGCTTACACTGTATTGTCAGTCATGGGTGGTCTAGGACATATTTGATAAGGGAAATTTGAGTCAAGAAATTTTAGTAAAAGTATCACATGTGGTCAACTAAATTGGTCAAATGTTATTGTATTGACATGAGAGTCTGAGGGAGAGTAGTAGATCGGTTAACAAAGTTAGTGGTGGACTAGTACTTACGAATGGAAAAAGTAGAGGAATTCTGATGTTGATAAAGTGGTGATTGAAGGGTGGGGGTTCTAATCATGTCTCTAAGTTTCACATTTCTTTGGTTAATTGCATGATATTATGTGGTGGATTCAAGTTTATCGTTGATACCTACCAGTACGTATTATTTGTACTTATACTACTCTTGCGCCTATGCCACTTGGCATA